>JAWZYT010003025.1:85000-115000 GCA_034508575.1 Petrolisthes manimaculis | reverse complement strand
TGAGTAATGAGTGGCAAGTAATGAGTGGCGAGTAATGAGTGGCAAGTAATGAGTGGCAAGTAATGAGGGGCGAGTAAAGAGTTGCGAATGGCGAGTAATGAGTGGCGAGTGGCGAGTAATGAGTGGCCAGTAATGAGTGGCGAGTAATGAGTGGCGAGTAATGAGTGGCGAGTGGCGAGTGGGGAGTGGCGAGTGATGAGTAATGAGTGGCGAGTGGCGAGTGGCGATAATTAGTGGCGAGTGGGGAGTAATGAGTGGCGAGTAATGAGTGGCGAGTAATTAGTGGCGAGTGGCGAGTAATGAGTTTCGAGTGGCGAGTGGCGAGTAACGAGTGGCGAGTAATGAGTGGCGAGTAATGAGTGGCGAGTAATGAGTGGCGAGTGGCGAGTAATGAGTTTCGAGTGGCGAGTGGCGAGTAATGAGTGGCGAGTGGCGAGTAATGAGTGGCGAGTGATGAGTGGCGAGTAATGAGTGGCGAGTAATGAGTGGCGAGTAATGAGTGACAAGTAATGAGTGGTGAGTAATGAGTGGCGAGTGGCGAGTAATGAGTAGCGAGTAATGAGTGGCGAGTGGCAAGTAATGAGTGGCAAGTAATGAGTGGTGAGTAATGGGTGGCGAGTGTTGAGTGGTGAGTAATGAGTGGCGAGTGGCGAGTAATGAGTGGCAAGTAATGAGTGGCAAGTATTGAGTAGCGAGTGGCGTGTAATGAGTGGCGAGTGGCGAGTAATGAGTGGCGAGTAATGAGTGGCGAGTAATGAGTAATGAGTGGCAAGTAATGAGTGGCGAGTGTTGAGTGGCGAGTAATGAGTGGCGAGTAAAGAGTGGCGAGTGGCGAGTAATGAGTGGCGAGTAATGAGTGGCGAGTAATGAGTGGCAAGTGGCGAGTGGGGAGTGGCGAGTGGCGAGTAATGAGTGGTGAGTGGCGAGTAACGAGTGGCGAGTGGTGAGTAAAGAGTGGCGAGTGGCGAGTAATGAGTGGCGAGTAATGAGTGGCGAGTAATGAGTGGCGAGTGGCGAGTAATGAGTTTCAAGTGGCGAGTGGTGAGTGGCGAGTAACGAGTGGCGAGTAATGAGTGGTGAGTAATGAGTGGCGAGTAATGAGTGGCGAGTAATGAGTGGCGAGTAATGAGTGGCGAGTAATGAGTGGCGAGTGGCGAGTAATGATTGGCCAGTAATGAGTGGCGAGTAATGAGTGGCGAGTATTGAGTGGCGAGTGGCGAGTGGGGAGTGCAAATGATGAGTAATGAGTGGTGAGTGGCGAGTAGTGAGTGGCGAGTGGCGAGTGGCGAGTAATTAGTGGCGAGTGGCAAGTGGCGAGTAATGAGTGGCGAGTAATGAGTGGCGAGTGGCGAGTAATGAGTTTCGAGTGGCGAGTGGCGAGAAATGAGTGGCGAGTGGCGAGTAATGAGTGGCGAGTGATGAGTGGCGAGTAATGAGTGGCGAGTAATGAGTGGCGAGTAATGAGTGACAAGTAATGAGTGGTGAGTAATGAGTGGCGAGTGGCGAGTAATGAGTAGCGAGTAATGAGTGGCGAGTGGCAAGTAATGAGTGGCAAGTAATGAGTGGTGAGTAATGGGTGGCGAGTGTTGAGTGGTGAGTAATGAGTGGCGAGTGGCGAGTAATGAGTGGCAAGTAATGAGTGGCAAGTATTGAGTAGCGAGTGGCGAGTAATGAGTGGCGAGTGGCGAGTAATGAGTGGCGAGTAATGAGTGGCGAGTAATGAGTAATGAGTGGCAAGTAATGAGTGGCGAGTGTTGAGTGGCGAGTAATGAGTGGCGAGTAATGAGTGGCGAGTAAAGAGTGGCGAGTGGCGAGTAATGAGTGGCGAGTAATGAGTGGCGAGTAATGAGTGGCAAGTGGTGAGTGGGGAGTGGCGAGTGGCGAGTAATGAGTGGTGAGTGGCGAGTAACGAGTGGCGAGTGGTGAGTAAAGAGTGGCGAGTGGCGAGTAATGAGTGGCGAGTAATGAGTGGCGAGTAATGAGTGGCGAGTGGCGAGTAATGAGTTTCAAGTGGCGAGTGGTGAGTGGCGAGTAACGAGTGGCGAGTAATGAGTGGTGAGTAATGAGTGGCGAGTAATGAGTGGCGAGTAATGAGTGGCGAGTAATGAGTGGCGAGTAATGAGTGGCGAGTGGCGAGTAATGATTGGCCAGTAATGAGTGGCGAGTAATGAGTGGCGAGTATTGAGTGGCGAGTGGCGAGTGGGGAGTGCAAATGATGAGTAATGAGTGGTGAGTGGCGAGTAGTGAGTGGCGAGTGGCGAGTGGCGAGTAATTAGTGGCGAGTGGCAAGTGGCGAGTAATGAGTGGCGAGTAATGAGTGGCGAGTGGCGAGTAATGAGTTTCGAGTGGCGAGTGGCGAGTGGCGAGTAACGAGTGGCGAGTAATGAGTGGCGAGTAATGAGTGGCGAGTAATGAGTGGCAAGTGGCGAGTAATGAGTGGCGAGTGGCGAGTAATGAGTTTCGAGTGGCGAGTGGCGAGTAATGAGTGGCGAGTGGCGAGTAATGAGTGGCGAGTAATGAGTGGCGAGTAATGAGTGGCGAGTAATGAGTGGCGAGTAATGAGTGGTGAGTGGCGAGTAATGAGTGGCAAGTGGTGAGTGGCGAGTAATGAGTGGCGAGTAATGAGTGGCGAGTGGCAAGTAATGAGTGGCAAGTAATGAGTGGTGAGTAATGGGTGGCGAGTGTTGAGTGGCGAGTAATGAGTGGCGAGTGGCGAGTGGCGAGTAATGAGTAGCAAGTAATGAGTGGCGAGTATTGAGTGGCGAGTAATGAGTGGCGAGTAATGAGTGGCGAGTAATGAGTAATGAGTGGCAAGTAATGAGTGGCGAGTGTTGAGTGGCGAGTAATGAGTGGCGAGTAATGAGTGGCGAGTAATGAGTGGCGAGTGGCGAGTAATGAGTGGCGAGTGGCGAGTAATGAGTGGCGAGTGGCGAGTAATGAGTGGCGAGTAATGAGTGGCGAGTGGGGAGTGGCGAGTGGCGAGTAATGAGTGGTGAGTGGCGAGTAATGAGTGGCAAGTGGCGAGTGGCGAGTAAAGAGTGGCGAGTGGCGAGTAATGAGTGGCGAGTGGCGAGTGGCGGGTAATGAGTTTCGAGTGGCGAGTGGCGAGTGGCGAGTAACGAGTGGCGAGTAATGAGTGGCGAGTAATGAATGGAGAGTAATGAGTGGCGAGTGGCGAGTATTGAGTGGCGAGTAATGAGTGGCGAGTAATGAATGGCGAGTAATGAGTGGCGAGTAATGAGTGGCGAGTAATGAGTGGCGAGTAATGAGTGGTGAGTAGCGAGTAATGAGTGGCAAGTGGCGAGTGGCGAGTAATGAGTGGCGAGTAATGAGTGGCGAGTGGCAAGTAATGAGTGGCAAGTAATGAGTGGTGAGTAATGGGTGGCGAGTGTTGAGTGGCGAGTAATGAGTGGCGAGTGGCGAGTGGCGAGTAATGAGTGGCGAGTATTGAGTGGCGAGTGGCGAGTAATGAGTTGCGAGTGGCGAGTGGCGAGTAATGAGTGGCGAGTAATAAGTGGCGAGTAATGAGTGGCGAGTAATGAGTAATGAGTGGCAAGTAATGAGTGGCGAGTGTTGAGTGGCGAGTAATGAGTGGCGAGTAATGAGTGGCGAGTAATGAGTGGCGAGTAATGAGTGGCGAGTAATGAGTGGCGAGTAATGAGTGGCGAGTGGCGAGTAATGAGTGGCAAGTGGCGAGTGGCGAGTAATGAGTGGCGAGTAATGAGTGGCGAGTGGCAAGTAATGAGTGGCAAGTAATGAGTGGTGAGTAATGGGTGGCGAGTGTTGAGTGGCGAGTAATGAGTGGCGAGTGGCGAGTGGCGAGTGGCGAGTAATGAGTGGCGAGTATTGAGTGGCGAGTGGCGAGTAATGAGTTGCGAGTGGCGAGTAATGAGTGGCGAGTAATGAGTGGCGAGTAATGAGTGGCGAGTAATGAGTAATGAGTGGCGAGTGTTGAGTGGCGAGTAATGAGTGGCGAGTAATGAGTGGCGAGTGGTGAGTAATGAGTGGCGAGTGGCGAGTAATGAGTGGCGAGTAATGAGTGGCGAGTAATGAGTGGCAAGTGGCGAGTAGGGAGTGGCAAGTGGCGAGTAATGAGTGGTGAGTGGCGAGTAACGAGTGGCGAGTGGTGAGTAAAGAGTGGCGAGTGGCGAGTAATGAGTGGCGAGTAATGAGTGGCGAGTAATGAGTGGCGAGTGGCGAGTAATGAGTTTCAAGTGGCGAGTGGCGAGTGGCGAGTAACGAGTGGCGAGTAATGAGTGGTGAGTAATGAGTGGCGAGTAATGAGTGGCGAGTAATGAGTGGCGAGTAATGAGTGGCGAGTAAAGAGTGGCGAATGGCGAGTAATGAGTGGCGAGTGGCGAGTAATGAGTGGCCAGTAATGAGTGGCGAGTAATGAGTGGCGAGTAATGAGTGGCGAGTGGCGAGTGGGGAGTGCAAATGACGAGTAATGAGTAGTGAGTGGCGAGTAGTGAGTGGCGAGTGGCGATTGGCGAGTAATTAGTGGCGAGTGGCAAGTGGCGAGTAATGAGTGGCGAGTAATGAGTGGCGAGTAATGAGTGGCGAGTGGCGAGTAATGAGTTTCGAGTGGCGAGTGGCGAGTGGCGAGTAACGAGTGGCGAGTAATGAGTGGCGAGTAATGAGTGGCGAGTAATGAGTGGCGAGTAATGAGTGGCAAGTGGCGAGTAATGAGTGGCGAGTGGCGAGTAATGAGTTTCGAGTGGCGAGTGGCGAGTAATGAGTGGCGAGTGGCAAGTAATGAGTGGCGAGTAATGAGTGGAGAGTGGCGAGTAATGAGTTTCGAGTGGCGAGTGGCGAGTAATGACTGGCGAGTGGCGAGTGGCGAGTAATGAGTGGCGACTAATGAGTGGCGAGTAATGAGTGGCGAGTGGCGAGTAATGAGTTTCGAGTGGCGAGTGGCGAGTGGCGAGTAACGAGTAGCGAGTAATGAGTGGCGAGTAATGAGTGGCGAGTAATGAGTGGCGAGTAATGAGTGGCAAGTGGCGAGTAATGAGTGGCGAGTGGCGAGTAATGAGTTTCGAGTGGCGAGTGGCGAGTAATGAGTGGCGAGTGGCAAGTAATGAGTGGCGAGTAATGAGTGGCGAGTGGCGAGTAATGAGTTTCGAGTGGCGAGTGGCGAGTAATGACTGGCGAGTGGCGAGTGGCGAGTAATGAGTGGCGAGTAATGAGTGGCAAGTGGCGAGTGGCGAGTAATGAGTGGCGAGTGGCAAGTAATGAGTGGCAAGTAATGAGTGGTGAGTAATGAGTGGCGAGTGTTGAGTGGCGAGTAATGAGTGGCGAGTGGCGAGTGGCGAGTAATGAGTGGCGAGTATTGAGTGGCGAGTGGCGAGTAATGAGTTGCGAGTGGCGAGTGGCGAGTAATGAGTGGCGAGTAATGAGTGGCGAGTAATGAGTGGCGAGTAATGAGTGGTGAGTGGCGAGTAATGAGTGGCAAGTGGCGAGTGGCGAGTAATGAGTGGCGAGTAATGAGTGGCGAGTAATGAGTGGCGAGTGGCAAGTAATGAGTGGCAAGTAATGAGTGGTGAGTAATGGGTGGCGAGTGTTGAGTGGCGAGTATTGAGTGGCAAGTGGCGAGTGGCGAGTGGCGAGTAATGAGTGGCGAGTATTGAGTGGCGAGTGGCGAGTAATGAGTTGCGAGTGGCGAGTAATGAGTGGCGAGTAATGAGTGGCGAGTAATGAGTGGCGAGTAATGAGTAATGAGTGGCAAGTAATGAGTGGCGAGTGTTGAGTGGCGAGTAATGAGTGGCGAGTAATGAGTGGCGAGTGGCGAGTAATGAGTGGCAAGTGGCGAGTGGCGAGTGGCGAGTAATGAGTGGCGAGTAATGAGTGGCAAGTAATGAGTGGCAAGTGGCGAGTAGGGAGTGGCGAGTGGCGAGTAATGAGTGGTGAGTGGCGAGTAACGAGTGGCGAGTGGTGAGTAAAGAGTGGCGAGTGGCGAGTAATGAGTGGCGAGTGGTGAGTAAAGAGTGGCGAGTGGCGAGTAATGAGTGGCGAGTAATGAGTGGTGAGTAATGAGTGGCGAGTGGCGAGTAATGAGTTTCAAGTGGCGAGTGGCGAGTGGCGAGTAACGAGTGGCGAGTAATGAGTGGTGAGTAATGAGTGGCGAGTAATGAGTGGCGAGTAATGAGTGGCGAGTAATGAGTGGCGAGTAAAGAGTGGCGAATGGCGAGTAATGAGTGGCGAGTGGCGAGTAATGAGTGGCCAGTAATGAGTGGCGAGTAATGAGTGGCGAGTAATGAGTGGCGAGTGGCGAGTGGGGAGTGCAAATGACGAGTAATGAGTGGTGAGTGGCGAGTAGTGAGTGGCGAGTGACGATTGGCGAGTAATTAGTGGCGAGTGGCAAGTGGCGAGTAATGAGTGGCGAGTAATGAGTGGCGAGTAATGAGTGGCGAGTGGCGAGTAATGAGTTTCGAGTGGCGAGTGGCGAGTGGCGAGTAACGAGTGGCGAGTAATGAGTGGCGAGTAATGAGTGGCGAGTAATGAGTGGCGAGTAATGAGTGGCAAGTGGCGAGTAGGGAGTGGCAAGTGGCGAGTAATGAGTGGTGAGTGGCGAGTAACGAGTGGCGAGTGGTGAGTAAAGAGTGGCGAGTGGCGAGTAATGAGTGGCGAGTAATGAGTGGCGAGTAATGAGTGGCGAGTGGCGAGTAATGAGTTTCAAGTGGCGAGTGGCGAGTGGCGAGTAACGAGTGGCGAGTAATGAGTGGTGAGTAATGAGTGGCGAGTAATGAGTGGCGAGTAATGAGTGGCGAGTAATGAGTGGCGAGTAAAGAGTGGCGAATGGCGAGTAATGAGTGGCGAGTGGCGAGTAATGAGTGGCCAGTAATGAGTGGCGAGTAATGAGTGGCGAGTAATGAGTGGCGAGTGGGGAGTGCAAATGACGAGTAATGAGTAGTGAGTGGCGAGTAGTGAGTGGCGAGTGGCGATTGGCGAGTAATTAGTGGCGAGTGGCAAGTGGCGAGTAATGAGTGGCGAGTAATGAGTGGCGAGTAATGAGTGGCGAGTAGCGAGTAATGAGTTTCGAGTGGCGAGTGGCGAGTGGCGAGTAACGAGTGGCGAGTAATGAGTGGCGAGTAATGAGTGGCGAGTAATGAGTGGCGAGTAATGAGTGGCAAGTGGCGAGTAATGAGTGGCGAGTGGCGAGTAATGAGTTTCGAGTGGCGAGTGGCGAGTAATGAGTGGCGAGTGGCAAGTAATGAGTGGCGAGTAATGAGTGGCGAGTGGCGAGTAATGAGTTTCGAGTGGCGAGTGGCGAGTAATGACTGGCGAGTGGCGAGTGGCGAGTAATGAGTGGCGAGTAATGAGTGGCGAGTAATGAGTGGCGAGTGGCGAGTAATGAGTTTCGAGTGGCGAGTGGCGAGTGGCGAGTAATGAGTGGCGAGTAATGAGTGGCGAGTAATGAGTGGCAAGTGGCGAGTAATGAGTGGCGAGTGGCGAGTAATGAGTTTCGAGTGGCGAGTGGCGAGTAATGAGTGGCGAGTGGCAAGTAATGAGTGGCGAGTAATGAGTGGCGAGTGGCGAGTAATGAGTTTCGAGTGGCGAGTGGCGAGTAATGACTGGCGAGTGGCGAGTGGCGAGTAATGAGTGGCGAGTAATGAGTGGCAAGTGGCGAGTGGCGAGTAATGAGTGGCGAGTAATGAGTGGCGAGTGGCAAGTAATGAGTGGCAAGTAATGAGTGGTGAGTAATGAGTGGCGAGTGTTGAGTGGCGAGTAATGAGTGGCGAGTGGCGAGTGGCGAGTAATGAGTGGCGAGTATTGAGTGGCGAGTGGCGAGTAATGAGTTGCGAGTGGCGAGTGGCGAGTAATGAGTGGCGAGTAATGAGTGGCGAGTAATGAGTGACGAGTAATGAGTGGTGAGTGGCGAGTAATGAGTGGCAAGTGGCGAGTGGCGAGTAATGAGTGGCGAGTAATGAGTGGCGAGTGGCAAGTAATGAGTGGCAAGTAATGAGTGGTGAGTAATGGGTGGCGAGTGTTGAGTGGCGAGTAATGAGTGGCAAGTGGCGAGTGGCGAGTGGCGAGTAATGAGTGGCGAGTATTGAGTGGCGAGTGGCGAGTAATGAGTTGCGAGTGGCGAGTAATGAGTGGCGAGTAATGAGTGGCGAGTAATGAGTGGCGAGTAATGAGTAATGAGTGGCAAGTAATGAGTGGCGAGTGTTGAGTGGCGAGTAATGAGTGGCGAGTAATGAGTGGCGAGTGGCGAGTAATGAGTGGCGAGTGGCGAGTGGCGAGTGGCGAGTAATGAGTGGCGAGTAATGAGTGGCAAGTAATGAGTGGCAAGTGGCGAGTAGGGAGTGGCGAGTGGCGAGTAATGAGTGGTGAGTGGCGAGTAACGAGTGGCGAGTGGTGAGTAAAGAGTGGCGAGTGGCGAGTAATGAGTGGCGAGTAATGAGTGGTGAGTAATGAGTGGCGAGTGGCGAGTAATGAGTTTCAAGTGGCGAGTGGCGTGTGGCGAGTAACGAGTGGCGAGTAATGAGTGGTGAGTAATGAGTGGCGAGTAATGAGTGGCGAGTAATGAGTGGCGAGTAATGAGTGGCGAGTAAAGAGTGGCGAATGGCGAGTAATGAGTGGCGAGTGGCGAGTAATGAGTGGCCAGTAATGAGTGGCGAGTAATGAGTGGCGAGTAATGAGTGGCGAGTGGCGAGTGGGGAGTGCAAATGACGAGTAGTGAGTGGCGAGTAGTGAGTGGCGAGTGACGATTGGCGAGTAATTAGTGGCGAGTGGCAAGTGGCGAGTAATGAGTGGCGAGTAATGAGTGGCGAGTAATGAGTGGCGAGTGGCGAGTAATGAGTTTCGAGTGGCGAGTGGCGAGTGGCGAGTAACGAGTGGCGAGTAATGAGTGGCGAGTAATGAGTGGCGAGTAATGAGTGGTGAGTAATGAGTGGCAAGTGGCGAGTAATGAGTGGCGAGTGGCGAGTAATGAGTTTCGAGTGGCGAGTGGTGAGTAATGAGTGGCGAGTGGCGAGTAATGAGTGGCGAGTAATGAGTGGCGAGTGGCGAGTAATGAGTTTCGAGTGGCGAGTGGCGAGTAATGAGTGGCGAGTGACGAGTGGCGAGTAATGAGTGGCGAGTAATGAGTGGCGAGTAATGAGTGGCGAGTGGCGAGTAATGAGTTTCGAGTGGCGAGTGGCGAGTGGCGAGTAAAGAGTGGCGAGTAATGAGTGGCGAGTAATGAGTGGTGAGTAATGAGTGGCGAGTAATGAGTAATGTGTGGCAAGTAATGAGTGGCGAGTGTTGAGTGGCGAGTAATGAGTGGCGAGTAATGAGTGGCAAGTAATGAGTGGCGAGTGGCGAGTAATGAGTGGCGAGTAATGAGTGGCGAGTAATGAGTGGCGAGTGGCGAGTAATGAGTGGTGAGTGGCGAGTAATGAGTGGCGAGTAATGAGTGGCGAGTGGCGAGTGGGGAGTGGCGAGTGGCGAGTAAAGAGTGGCGAGTGGCGAGTAATGAGTGGCGAGTGGCGAGTGGCGGGTAATGAGTTTCGAGTGGCGAGTGGCGAGTAACGAGTGGCGAGTAATGAGTGGCGAGTAATGAATGGCGAGTATTGAGTGGCGAGTAATGAGTGGAGAGTAATGAGTGGTGAGTGGCGAGTATTGAGTGGCGAGTAATGAGTGCCGAGTAATGAGTGGCGAGTAATGAGTGGCGAGTAACGAGTGGCGATTAATGAGTGGTGAGTGGCGAGTAATGAGTGGCAAGTGGCGAGTGGCGAGTAATGAGTGGCGAGTAATGAGTGGCGAGTGGCAAGTAATGAGTGGCAAGTAATGAGTGGTGAGTAATGGGTGGCGAGTGTTGAGTGGCGAGTAATGAGTGGCGAGTGGCGAGTGGCGAGTAATGAGTGGCAAGTATTGAGGTGCGAGTGGCGAGTAATGAGTTGCGAGTGGCGAGTAATGAGTGGCGAGTAATGAGTGGCGAGTAATGAGTGGCGAGTAATGAGTAATGAGTGGCAAGTAATGAGTGGCGAGTGTTGAGTGGCGAGTAATGAGTGGCGAGTAATGAGTGGCGAGTAATGAGTGGCGAGTGGGGAGTAATGAGTGGCGAGTGGCGAGTAATGAGTAGCGAGTAATGAGTGGCGAGTAATGAGTGGCAAGTGGCGAGTAGGGAGTGGTGAGTGGCGAGTAATGAGTGGTGAGTGGCGAGTAACGAGTGGCGAGTGGTGAGTAAAGAGTGGCGAGTGGCGAGTAATGAGTGGCGAGTAATGAGTGGCGAGTGGCGAGTAATGAGTTTCAAGTGGCGAGTGGCGAGTGGCGAGTAACGAGTGGCGAGTAATGAGTGGTGAGTAATGAGTGGCGAGTAATGAGTGGCGAGTAATGAGTGGTGAGTAATGAGTGGCGAGTAAAGAGTGGCGAATGGCGAGTAATGAGTGGCGAGTGGCGAGTAATGAGTGGCCAGTAATGAGTGGCGAGTAATGAGTGGCGAGTAATGAGTGGCGAGTGGCGAGTGTGGAGTGCTAATGACGAGTAATGAGTGGTGAGTGGCGAGTAGTGAGTGGCGAGTGGCGAGTGGCGAGTAATTAGTGGCGAGTGGCAAGTGGCGAGTAATGAGTGGCGAGTAATGAGTGGCGAGTAATGAGTGGCGAGTGGCGAGTAATGAGTTTCGTGTGGTGAGTAACGAGTGGCGAGTAATGAGTGGCGAGTAATGAGTGGCGAGTAATGAGTGGCGAGTGGCGGGTGGGGAGTGGCGAGTAATTAGTGGCGAGTGGCGAGTAATGAGTTTCGAGTGGCAAGTGGCGAGTAATGAGTGGCGAGTGGCGAGTAATGAGTGGCGAGTAATGAGTGGCGAGTGGCGAGTAATGAGTTTCGAGTGGCGAGTGGCGAGTAATGAGTGGCGAGTGGCGAGTGGCGAGTAATGAGTTGCGAGTAATGAGTGGCGAGTAATGAGTGGCGAGTGGCGAGTAATGAGTTTCGAGTGGCGAGTGGCGAGTGGCGAGTAATGAGTGGCGAGTAATGAGTGGCGAGTAATGAGTGGCGAGTAATGAGTGGCGAGTAATGAGTGGCGAGTAGCGAGTAATGAGTGGCGAGTGGCGAGTAATGAGTGGCGAGTGGCAAGTAATGAGTGGCGAGTGGCGAGTAATGAGTGGCGAGTAATATGTGGCGAGTAATGAGTGGCGAGTAATGAGTGGCGAGTAATGAGTGGCGAGTAATGAGTGGTGAGTGGCGAGTAATGAGTGGCAAGTGGTGAGTGGCGAGTAATGAGTGGCGAGTAATGAGTTTCGAGTGGCAAGTAATGAGTGGCAAGTAATGAGTGGTGAGTAATGGGTGGCGAGTGTTGAGTGGCGAGTAATGAGTGGCGAGTGGCAAGTAATGAGTGGCGAGTATTGAGTGGCGAGTGGCGAGTAATGAGTGGCGAATGGCGAGTGGCGAGTAATGAGTGGCGAGTAATGAGTGGCGAGTAATGAGTGGCGAGAAATGAGTAATGAGTGGCAAGTAATGAGTGGCGAGTGTTGAGTGGCGAGTAATGAGTGGCGAGTAATGAGTGGCGAGTAATGAGTGGCGAGTAAGGAGTAATGAGTGGCGAGTAATGAGTGGCGAGTAATGAGTGGCGAGTGGCGAGTAATGAGTGGCGAGTGGCGAGTAATGAGTGGCGAGTAATGAGTGGCGAGTAATGAGTGACGAGTGGCGAGTGGGGAGTGGCGAGTGGCGAGTAATGAGTGGTGAGTGGCGAGTAATGAGTGGCGAGTTGCGAGTGGCGAGTAATGAGTGGCGAGTGGCGAGTGGCGGGTAATGAGTTTCGAGTGGCGAGTGGCGAGTGGCGAGTAACGAGTGGCGAGTAATGAGTGGCGAGTAATGAGTGGCGAGTATTGAGTGGCGAGTAATGAGTAGAGAGTAATGAGTGGCGAGTGGCGAGTATTGAGTGGCGAGTAATGAGTGGCGAGTAATGAGTGGCGAATAATGAGTGGCGAGTAATGAGTGGCGAGTAATGAGTGGTGAGTGGCGAGTAATGAGTGGCGAGTAATGAGTGGCGAGTAATGAGTGGCGAGTAATGAGTGGCGAGTGGGGAGTGGCGAGTGGCGAGTAATGAGTGGTGAGTAATGAGTGGCAAGTGGCGAGTAATGAGTGGCGAGTGGCGAGTAATGAGTGGCGAGTAATAAGTGGCAAGTGGCGAGTGGGGAGTGGCGAGTGGTGAGTAAAGAGTGGCGAGTGGCGAGTAATGAGTGGCGAGTAATGAGTGGCGAGTAATGAGTGGCGAGTGGCGAGTAATGAGTTTCAAGTGGCGAGTGGCGAGTGGCGAGTAACGAGTGGCAAGTGGCGAGTAATGAGTGGCGAGTAATAAGTGGCGAGTAATGAGTGGCGAGTGGCGAGTAATGAGTGGCGAGTAATAAGTGGCAAGTAATGAGTGGCGAGTGGCGAGTAATGAGTGGCGAGTGGCGAGTAATGAGTCGCGAGTAATGAGTTGTGAGTAATGAGTGGCGAGTGGCGAGTAATTAGTGGCAAGTAATAAGTGGTGAGTAATGGGTGGCGAGTGTTGAGTGGCGAGTAATGAGTGGCGAGTGGTGAGTGGCGAGTAATGAGTGGCGAGTAATGAGTGGCGAGTAATGAGTGGCGAGTGGCGAGTAATGAGTGGCGAGTAATGAGTGGTGAGTAATGAGTGGCGAGTGTTGAGTGGCGAGTAATGAGTGGCGAGTAATGAGTGGCGAGTGGCGAGTGGGGAGTGGCGAGTGGCGATATATGAGTGGTGAGTGGCGAGTAATGAGTGGCGAGTGGCAAGTAATGAGTGGCGAGTGGCGAGTGGCGAGTAATGAGTGGCGAGTAATGAGTGGCAAGTGGCGATTAATGAGTTTCGAGTGGCGAGTGGCGAGTAATGAGTGACGAGTAATATGTGGTGAGTGGCTAGTAATGAGTGGCGAGTGGCAAGTACTGAGTGGCGAGTAATGAGTGGTGAGTGGCGAGTAATAAGTGACGAGTAATGAATGGTAAGTGGCGAGTAATGAGTGGCGAGTGTCGAGTATTGAGTGGCGAGTGGCGAGTGGCGAGTAATGAGTAGTGAGTGGCGAGTTATGAGTGGCAAATAATGAGTGGCAAGTGGCGAGTAATGAGTTTCGAGTGGCGAGTGGCGAGTAATGAGTGGCGAGTAATGAGTGGTGAGTAATGAGTGGCGAGTAATGAGTGGCGAGTAATGAGTGGCGAGTAATGAGTGGCGAGTAATGAGTGGCGAGTAATGAGTGGCGAGTGACGAGTGGCGAGTAATGAGTGGCGAGTAATGAGTGGCGAGTAATGAGTGGCGAGTGGCGAGTATTAAGGGGCGAGTGGCGAGTAATGAGTGGCGAGTAATCAGTTGTGAGTAATGAGTGGCGAGTGGCGAGTGGCGAGTAATGAGTGGCAAGTAATGAGTGGTGAGTATTGGGTGGCGAGTGTTGAGTGGCGAGTAATGAGTGGCGAGTGGCGAGTGGCGAGTAATGAGTGGCGAGTAATGAGTGGTGAGTAATGAGTGACGAGTGGCGAGTAATGAGTGGTGAGTAATTAGTGGCAAGTAATGAGTGGCGAGTAATGAGTGGCGAGTGGCGAGTAATGAGTGGCGAGTAATGAGTGGTGAGTAATGAGTGGCGAGTGTTGAGTGGCGAGTAATGAGTGGCGAGTAATGATTGGCGAATGGCGAGTGGTGAGTGGCGAGTGGCGATATATGAGTGGTGAGTGGCGAGTAATGAGTGGCGAGTGGCGAGTTTTGAGTGGCGAGTGGCGAGTGGCGAGTAATGAGTGGCGAGTAATGAGTGGCAAGTGGCGAGTAATGAGTTTCAAGTGGCGAGTGGCGAGTAATGAGTGACGAGTAATATGTGGTGAGTGGCTAGTAATGAGTGGCGAGTGGCAAGTACTGAGTGGCGAGTAATGAGTGGCGAGTGGCGAGCAATGAGTGGCTAGTGGCGAGTGGCGAGTAATGAGTAATGAGTGGTGAGTAATGAGTGGCAAATAATGAGTGGCGAGTGGCGAGTAATGAGTTTCGAGTGGCAAGTGGCGAGTAATGAGTGGCGAGTAATGAGTGGCGAGTAATGTGTGGCGAGTAATGAGTGGCGAGTAATAAGTGGCGAGTAATGAGTGGCGAGTAATGAGTGGCGAGTGGCGAGTAATGAGTGGCCACTCTCCACTCGAAACTCATTACTCGCCACTCGCCACTCATGACTCGCCACTCATTACTCGCCACTCATTACTGGCCACTCATTGCTCGCCACTCATTACTCGCCATTCGCCACTCTTTACTCGCCACTCATTACTCACCACTCATTACTCGCCACTCATTACTCGCCACTCGCCACTCTTTACTCACCACTCGCCACTCGCCACTCATTACTCGCCACTCACCACTCATTACTCGCCACTCGCCACTCCCCACTCGCCACTCGCCACTCATTACTCGCCACTCATTACTCGCCACTCATTACTCGCCACTCGCCACTCATTACTTGCCACTCGCCACTCATTACTCACCACTCGCCACTCATTACTCGCCACTCATTACTCGCCACTCATTACTCACCACTCATTACTTGCCACTCATTACTCGCCACTCGCCACTCATTACTCGCCATTCGCCACTCATTACTCGCCACTCATTACTCGCCACTCATTACTCGCCACTCAACACTCGCCACTCATTACTTGCCACTCATTACTCATTACTCGCCACTCATTACTCGCCACTCATTACTCGCCACTCATTACTCGCCACTCGCCACTCGCAACTCATTACTCGCCACTCGACACTCAATACTCGCCACTCATTACTCGCCACTCGCCACTCGCCACTCATTACTTGCCACTCAACACTCGCCACCCATTACTCACCACTCATTACTTGCCACTCATTACTTGCCACTCGCCACTCATTACTCGCCACTCATTACTCGCCACTCGCCACTTGCCACTCATTACTCGCCACTCACCACTCATTACTCGCCACTCATTACTCGCCACTCATTACTCGCCACTCATTACTCGCCACTCGCCACTCATTCCTCGCCACTCGCCACTCATTACTTACCACTCATTACTCGCCACTCATTACTTGCCACTCATTACTCGCCACTCGCCACTCATTCCTCGCCACTCGCCACTCAATACTCGCCACTCATTACTCGCCACTCATTACTCGCTACTCGTTACTCGCCACTCGCCACTCGAAACTCATTACTCGCCACTCGCCACTCGCCACTCATTACTCGCTACTCGCCACTCTTTACTTGCCACTCGCCACTCGCCACTCATTACTCGCCACTCACCACTCATTACTCGCCACTCGCCACTCCCCACTCGCCACTCGCCACTCATTACTCGCCACTCATTACTCGCCACTCATTACTCGCCACTCGCCACTCATTACTCGCCACTCGCCACTCATTACTCGCCACTCATTACTCGCCACTCATTACTCGCCACTCGCCACTCATTACTCGCCACTCATTACTCGCCACTCATTACTCGCCACTCAACACTCGCCACTCATTACTTGCCACTCATTACTCATTACTCGCCACTCATTACTTGCCACTCATTACTCGCCACTCATTACTCGCCACTCGCCACTCGCCACTCATCACTCGCCACTCGCCACTCAATACTCGCCACTCATTACTTGCCACTCATTACTCGCCACTCGCCACTCGCCACTCATTACTCGCCACTCAACACTCGCCACCCATTACTCACCACTCATTACTTGCCACTCATTACTTGCCACTCGCCACTCATTACTCGCCACTCATTACTCGCCACTCGCCACTTGCCACTCATTACTCGCCACTCACCACTCATTACTCGCCACTCATTACTCGCCACTCATTACTCGCCACTCATTACTCGCCACTCGCCACTCATTACTCGCCACTCGCCACTCGAAACTCATTACTCGCCACTCGCCACTCATTACTCGCCACTCATTACTCGCCACTCATTACTCTCCACTCATTACTCGCCACTCGTTACTCGCCACTCGCCACTCGCCACACGAAACTCATTACTCGCCACTCGCCACTCATTATTCGCCACTAATTACTCGCCACTTGCCACTCGCCAAAAATTACTCGCCACTCGCCACTCGCCACTCACTACTCGCCACTCACCACTCATTACTCATCATTTGCACTCCACACTCGCCACTCGCCACTCATTACTTGCCACTCATTACTGGCCACTCATTACTCGCCACTCGCCACTCATTACTCGCCATTCGCCACTCTTTAATCGCCACTCATTACTCGCCACTCATTACTCGCCACTCATTACTCGCCACTCATTACTCACCACTCATTACTCGCCACTCGTTACTCGTAACTCGCCACTCGCCACTTGAAACTCATTACTCGCCACTCGCCACTCATTACTCGCCACTCATTACTCGCCACTCGCCACTCTTTACTCACCACTCGCCACTCGCCACTCATTACTCACCACTCACCACTCATTACTCGCCACTCGCCACTCCCCACTCGCCACTCGCCACTCATTACTCGCCACTCATTACTCGCCACTCATTACTCGCCACTCATTACTCGCCACTCGCCACTCATTACTCGCCACTCATTACTCGCCACTCATTACTCGCCACTCATTACTCGCCACTCATTACTCGCCACTCATTACTCGCCACTCGCCACTCATTACTCGCCACTCATTACTCGCCACTCATTACTCGCCACTCGCTACTCATTACTCGCCACTCATTACTCGCCACTCATTACTCGCCACTCAACACTCGCCACTCATTACTTGCCACTCATTACTCATTACTCGCCACTCATTACTCGCCACTCATTACTCGCCACTCATTACTTGCCACTCGCCACTCGCCACTCATTACTCGCCACTCGCCACTCAATACTCGCCACTCATTACTTTACTTGCCACTCATTACTCGCCACTCGCCACTTGCCACTCATTACTCGCCACTCAACACTCGCCACCCATTACTCACCACTCATTACTTGCCACTCATTACTTGCCACTCGCCACTCGCCACACATTACTCGCCACTCAACACTCGCCACCCATTACTCACCACTCATTACTTGCCACTCATTACTTGCCACTCGCCACTCATTACTCGCCACTCATTACTCGCCACTCGCCACTTGCCACTCATTACTCGCCACTCACCACTCATTACTCGCCTCTCATTACTCGCCACTCATTACTCGCTACTCATTACTCGCCACTCATTACTCGCCACTCATTACACGCCACTCGCCACTCATTACTCGCCACTCGCCACTCGAAACTCATTACTCGCCACTCGCCACTCATTACTCGCCACTCATTACTCGCCACTCATTACTCGCCACTCATTACTCGCCACTCGTTACTCGCCACTCGCCACTCGCCACACGAAACTCATTACTCGCCACTCACCACTCATTATTCGCCACTAATTACTCGCCACTCGCCACTCGCCACTCACTACTCGCCACTCACCACTCATTACTCGTCATTTGCACTCCACACTCGCCACTCGCCACTCATTACTCGCCACTCATTACTCGCCACTCATTACTGGCCACTCATTACTCGCCACTCGCCACTCATTACTCGCCATTCGCCACTCTTTACTCGCCACTCATTACTCGCCACTCATTACTCGCCACTCATTACTCGCCACTCATTACTCACCACTCATTACTCGCCACTCGTTACTCGCCACTCGCCACTCGCCACTTGAAACTCATTACTCGCCACTCGCCACTCATTACTCGCCACTCATTACTCGCCATTCGCCACTCTTCACTCACCACTCGCCACTCGCCACTCATTACTCGTCACTCACCACTCATTACTCGCCACTCGCCACTCCCCACTCGCCACTCGCCACTCATTACTCGCCACTCATTACTCGCCACTCATTACTCGCCACTCGCCACTCATTACTCGCCACTCATTACTCGCCACTCATTACTCGCCACTCATTACTCGCCACTCATTACTCGCCACTCATTACTCGCCACTCGCCACTCATTACTCGCCACTCATTACTCGCCACTCATTACTCGCCACTCGCCACTCATTACTCGCCACTCATTACTCGCCACTCATTACTCGCCACTCAACACTCGCCACTCATTACTTGCCACTCATTACTCATTACTCGCCACTCATTACTCGCCACTCATTACTCGCCACTCATTACTTGCCACTCGCCACTCGCCACTCGCCACTCAATACTCGCCACTCATTACTTTACTTGCCACTCATTACTCGCCACTCGCCACTTGCCACTCATTACTCGCCACTCAACACTCGCCACCCATTACTCACCACTCATTACTTGCCACTCATTACTTGCCACTCGCCACTCATTACTCGCCACTCATTACTCGCCACTCGCCACTTGCCACTCATTACTCGCCACTCACCACTCATTACTCGCCTCTCATTACTCGCCACTCATTACTCGCTACTCATTACTCGCCACTCATTACTCGCCACTCATTACACGCCACTCGCCACTCATTACTCGCCACTCGCCACTCGAAACTCATTACTCGCCACTCGCCACTCATTACTCGCCACTCATTACTCGCCACTCATTACTCGCCACTCATTACTCGCCACTCGTTACTCGCCACTCGCCACTCGCCACAAGAAACTCATTACTCGCCACTCGCCACTCATTACTCGCCACTCATTACTCGCCACTCATTACTCGCCACTTGCCACTCGCCACTAATTACTCGCCACTCGCCACTCGCCACTCACCACTCGCCACTCACCACTCATTACTCGTCATTTGCACTCCACACTCGCCACTCGCCACTCATTACTCGCCACTCATTATTCGCCACTCATTACTGGCCACTCATTACTCGCCACTCGCCACTCATTACTCGCCATTCGCCACTCTTTACTCGCCACTCATTACTCGCCACTCATTACTCGCCACTCATTACTCGCCACTCATTACTCACCACTCATTACTCGCCACTCGTTACTCGCCACTCGCCACTCGCCACTCGCCACTTGAAACTCATTATTCGTCACTCGCCACTCATTACTCTCCACTCATTACTCGCCACTCAATACTCGCCACTCATTACTCGCCACTCATTACTCGCCACTCGTTACTCACCACTCGCCACTCGCCACTCGAAAATCATTACTCGCCACTAGCCACTCGCCACTCATTACTCGCTACTCGCCACTCTTTACTCGCCACTCGCCACTCGCCACTCATTACTCGCCACTCACCACTCATTACTCGCCACTCGCCACTCCCTACTCGCCACTCGACACTCATTACTCGCCACTCATTACTCGCCACTCATTACTCGCCACTCGCCACTCATTACTCGCCACTCGCCACTCATTACTTGCCACTCATTACTCGCCACTCATTACTCGCCACTCGCCACTCATTACTCGCCACTCATTACTCGCCACTCAACACTCGCCACTCATTACTTGCCACTCATTACTCATTACTCGCCACTCATTACGTGCCACTCATTACTTGCCACTCATTACTCGCCACTCGCCACTCGCCACTCATTACTCGCCACTCGCCACTCAATACTCGCCACTCATTAATTGCCACTCATTACTCGCCACTCGCCACTCGCCACTCATTACTCGCCACTCAACACTCGCCACCCATTACTCACCACTCATTACTTGCCACTCATTACTTGCCACTCGCCACTCATTACTCGCCACTCATTACTCGCCACTCGCCACTTGCCACTCATTGCTCGCCACTCACCACTTATTACTCGCCACTCATTACTCGCTACTCATTACTCGCCACTCATTACTCGCCACTCATTACTCGCCACTCATTACTCGCCACTCGCCACTCATTACTCGCCACTCGCCACTCGAAAATCATTACTCGCCACTCGCCACTCATTACTCGCCACTCATTACTCGCCACTCATTACTCGCCACTCGTTACTCGCCACTCGCCACTCGCCACTCATTACTCGCCACTCATTACTCGCTACTCGCCACTCGCCACTTGCCACTCGCCACTAATTACTCGCCACTCGCCACTCGTCACTCACTACTCGCCACTCACCACTCATTACTCGTCATTTGCACTCCACACTCGCCACTCATTACTCGCCACTCATTACTCGCCACTCATTACTGGCCACTCATTACTCGCCACTCGCCACTCATTACTCGCCATTCGCCACTCTTTACTCGCCACTCATTACTCGCCACTCATTACTCGCCACTCATTACTCGCCACTCATTACTCACCACTCATTACTCGCCACTCGTTACTCGCCACTCGCCACTCGCCACTTGAAACTCATTACTTGCCACTCGCCACTCATTACTCGCCACTCATTACTCGCCACTCGCCACTCTTTACTCATCACTCGCCACTCGCCACTCATTACTCGCCACTCACCATTCATTACTCGCCACTCGCCACTCCCCACTCGCCACTCGCCACTCATTACTCGCCAGTCATTACTCGCCACTCATTACTCACCACTCATTACTCGCCACTCGCCACTCATTACAAGCCACTCGCCACTCATTACTCGCCACTCATTACTCGCCACTCATTACTCGCCACTCATTACTCGCCACTCATTACTCGCCACTCGCCACTCATTACTCGCCACTCATTACTCGCCACTCATTACTCGCCACTCAACACTCGCCACTCATTACTTGCCACTCATTACTCATTACTCGCCACTCATTTCTCGCCACTCATTACTCGCCACTCAATACTCGCCACTCGCCACTCGCCACTCATTACTCGCCACTTGCCACTCAATACTCGCCACTCATTACTTGCCACTCATTACTCGCCACTCGCCACTTGCCACTCATTACTCGCCACTCAACACTCGCCACCCATTACTCACCACTCATTACTTGCCACTCATTACTTGCCACTCGTCACTCATTACTCGCCACTCATTACTCGCCACTCGCCACTTGCCACTCATTACTCGCCACTCACCACTCATTACTCGCCTCTCATTACTCGCCACTCATTACTCGCCACTCATTACTCGCCACTCATTACTCGCCACTCATTACTCGCCACTCGCCACTCATTACTCGCCACTCGCCACTCGAAACTCATTACTCGCCACTCGCCACTCATTACTCGCCACTCATTACTCGCCACTCATTACTCGCCACTCATTACTCGCCACTCGTTACTCGCCACTCGCCACTCGCCACACGAAACTCATTACTCGCCACTCACCACTCATTACTCGTCATTTGCACTCCACACTCGCCACTCGCCACTCATTACTCGCCACTCATTACTCGCCACTCGCCACTCATTACTCGCCATTCGCCACTCTTTACTCGCAACTCATTACTCGCCACTCATTACTCGCCACTCATTACTCGCCACTCATTACTCACCACTCATTACTCGCCACTCGTTACTCGCCACTCGCCACTTGCCACTCGCCACTTGAGACTCATTACTCGCCACTCGCCACTCATTACTCGCCACTCATTACTCGCCACTCGCCACTCTTTACTCACCACTCGCCACTCATTACTCGCCACTCACCACTCATTACTCGCCACTCGCCACTCCCCACTCGCCACTCGCCACTCACTACTCGCCACTCATTACTCGCCACTCATTACTCGCCACTCGTTACTCACCACACGAAACTCATTACTCGCCACTCGCCACTCATTACTCGCCACTCATTACTCGCCACTCATTACTCGCCACTTGCCACTCGCCACTAATTACTCGCCACTCGCCACTCGCCACTCACTACTCGCCACTCACCACTCATTACTCGTCATTTGCACTCCACACTCGCCACTCGCCACTCATTACTCGCCACTCATTACTCGCCACTCATTACTGGCCACTCATTACTCGCCACTCGCCACTCATTACTCGCCATTCGCCACTCTTTACTCGCCACTCATTACTCGCCACACATTACTCGCCACTCATTACTCGCCACTCATTACTCACCACTCATTACTCGCCACTCGTTACTCGCCACTCGCCACTCGCCACTTGAAACTCATTACTCGCCACTCGCCACTCATTACTCGCCACTCATTACTCGCCATTCGCCACTCTTTACTCACCACTCGCCACTCGCCACTCATTACTCGCCACTCACCACTCATTACTCGCCACTCGCCACTCCCCACTCGCCACTCATTACTCGACACTCATTACTCGCCACTCATTACTCGCCACTCGCCACTCATTACTCGCCACTCGCCACTCATTACTCACCACTCATTACTTGTCACTCATTACTCGCCACTCATTACTCGCCACTCATTACTCGCCACTCATTACTCGCCACTCGTTACTCACCACTCGCCACTTACCACTCGAAACTCATTACTCGCCACTCGCCACTCATTACTCGCCACTCATTACTCGCCACTCATTACTCGCCACTCGCCACTCGCCACTAATTACTCGCCTCTCACCACTCGCCACTCATTACTCGCCACTCACCACTCATTACATGTCACTCGCCACTCCCCACTCGCCACTCGCCACTCATTACTCGCCACTCATTACTCGCCACTCATTACTGGCCACTCATTACTCGCCACTCGCCACTCATTACTCGCCATTCGCCACTCTTTACTCTCCACTTATTACTCGCCACTCATTACTTGCCACTCATTACTCGCCACACATTACTCGCCACTCATTACTCGCCACTCATTACTCGCCACTTGCCACTCGCCACTCGAAACTCACTACTCGCCACTCGCCACTCATTACTCGCCACTCATTACTCGCCACTCATTACTCGCCACTTGCCAATCTTTACTCGCCACTCGCCACTCGCCACTCATTACTCGCCACTCACCACATATTACTCGCCACTCGCCACTCCCCACTCGCCACTCGCCACTCATTACTCGCCACTCAATACTCGCCACTCATTACTCGCCACTCATTACTCGCCACTCGCCACTCATTACTAGCCACTTGCCACTCATTACTCGCCACTCATTACTCGCCAATCGCCACTCTTCACTCGCCACTCATTACTCGCCACTCATTCCTCGCCACTCAACACTCGCCACTCATTACTTGCCACTCATTACTCATTACTCGCCACTCATTACTCGCCACTCATTACTCGCCACTCATTACTCGCCACTCGCCACTCGCCACTCATTACTCGCCACTTGCCACTCAATACTCGCCACTCATTACTTGCCACTCATTACTCGCCACTCGCCACTCGCCACTCATTACTCGTCACTCAACACTCGCCACCCATTACTCACCACTCATTACTTGCCACTCATTACTTGCCACTCGCCACTCATTATTCGCCACTCATTACTCGCCACTCGCCACTTGCCACTCATTACTCGCCACTCACCACTCATAACTCGCCACTCATTACTCGCCACTCATTACTCGCCACTCATTACTCGCCACTCATTACTCGCCACTCATTACTCGCAACTCATTACTCGCCACTCGCCACTCATTACTTGCCACTCGCCACTCGAAACTCATTACTCGCCACTCGCCACTCATTACTCGCCACTCATTACTCGCCACTCATTACTCGCCACTCATTACTCTCCACTCGTTACTCGCCACTCGCCACTCGCCACTCGAAACTCATTACTCGCCACTCGCCACTCATTACTCGCCACTCATTACTCGCCACTCATTACTCGCCACTTGCCACTCGTCACTAATTACTCGCCACTCGCCACTCGCCACTCACTACTCGCCACTCACCACTCATTACTCGTCATTCGCGCTCCCCACTCGCCACTCGCCACTCATTACTCGCCACTCATTACTCGCCACTCATTACTGGCCACTCATTACTCGCCACTCGCCACTCATTACTCGCCATTCGCCACTCTTTACTAGCCACTCATTACTCGCCACTCATTGCTCGCCACTCATTACTCACCACTCATTACTCGCCACTCGTTACTCGCCACTCGCCACTCGTCACTTGAAACTCATTACTCGCCACTCGCCACTCATTACTCGCCACTCATTACTCGCCACTCATTACTCGCCACTCGCCACTCTTTACTCACCACTCGCCACTCGCTACTCATTACTCGCCACTCACCACTCATTACTCGCCACTCGCCACTCCCCACTCGCCACTCTCCACTCATTACTCGCCACTCATTACTCGCCACTCATTACTCGCCACTCATTACTCGCCACTCACCACTCATTACTCGCCACTTGCCACTCATTACTCGCCACTCATTACTCGCCACTCATTACTCGCCACTCATTACTCGCCACTCATTACTCGCCACTCAATACTCGCCACTCGCCACTCATTACTCGCCACTCATTACTCGCCACTTGCCACTCGCCACTCATTACTTGCCACTCATTACTCGCCACTCATTACTCTTCACTCATTACTCGCCACTCAATACTCGCCACTCATTACTCGCCACTCATTACTCGCCACTCGCCACTCGCCACTCGAAACTCATTACCCGCCACTCGCCACTCGCCACTCATTACTCGCCACTCGCCACTCTTTACTCGCCACTCATTACTCGCCACTCACCACTCATTACTCGCCACTCGCCACTCCCCACTCGCCACTCCCCACTCGCCACTCGCCACTCATTACTCGCCACTCGCCACTCATTACTCGCCACTCGCCACTCATTACTCGCCACTCATTACTCGCCACTCATTACTCGCCACTCATTACTCGCCACTCAACACTCGCCACTCATTACTTGCCACTCATTACTCATTACTCGCCACTCATTACTTGCCACTCATTACTCGCCACTCATTACTCGCCACTCGCCATTCGCCACTCATTACTCGCCACTCGCCACTCAATACTCGCCACTCATTACTTGCCACTCATTACTCGCCACTCGCCACTAGCCACTCATTACTCGCCACTCAATACTCGCCACCCATTACTCACCACTCATTACTTGCCACTCATTACTTGCCAATCGCCACTCATTACTCGCCACTCACCACTTGCCACTCATTACTCGCCACTCACCACTCATTACTCGCCATTCATTACTCGCCACTCATTACTCGCCACTCATTACTCGCCACTCATTACTCGCCACTCATTACTTGCCACTCGCCACTCATTACTCGCCACTCGCCACTCATTACTCGCCACTCATTACTCGCCACTCATTACTCACCACTCGTTACTCGCCACTTGCCACTCACCACTCGAAACTCATTACTCGCCACTCGCCACTCATTACTCGCCACTTGCCACTCGCCACTAATTACTCGCCACTCGCCACTCGCCACTCACTACTCGCCACTTACCACTCATTACTCGTCATTTGCACTCCCCACTCGCCACTCGCCACTCATTACTCGCCACTCATTACTCGCCACTCATTACTGGCCACTCATTACTCGCCACTCGCCACTCATTACTCGCCATTCGCCACTCTTTACTCGCCACTCATTACTCGCCACTCATTACTCGCCACTCATTACTCGCCACTCATTACTCACCACTCATTACTCGCCACTCGTTACTCGCCACTAGCCACTCGCCACTTGAAACTCATTACTCGCCACTCGCCACTCATTACTCGCCACTCATTACTCGCCACTCATTACTCGCCACTCATTACTCGCCACTCATTACTCGCCACTCGCCACTCTATACTCACCACTCGCCACTCGTTACTCGCCACTCACCACTCATTACTCGCCACTCGCCACTCTCCACTCGCCACTTGCCACTTATTACTCGCCACTCATTACTCGCCACTCATTACTCGCCACTCGCCACTCATTACTCGCCACTTGCCACTCATTACTCACCACTCATTACTCGCCACTCGCCACTCCCCACTCGCCACTTGCCACTCATTTCTCGCCACTCATTACTTGCCACTCATTACTCATTACTCGCCACTCATTACTCGCCACTCATTACTCGCCACTCATTACTCGCCACTCGCCACTCATTACTCGCCACTCGCCACTCGCCACTCGCCACTCGCCACTCATTACTCGCCACTCAACACTCGCCACCCATTACTCACCACTCATTGCTTGCCACTCATTACTTGCCACTCGCCACTCATTACTCGCCACTCATTACTCGCCACTCGCCACTCATTACTCGCCACTCGCCACTCATTACTCGCCACTCATTACTCGCCACTCGCCACTCATTACTCGCCACTCATTACTCGCCACTCATTACTCGCCACTCATTACTCGCCACTCAACACTCGCCACCCATTACTCACCACTCATTACTCGCCACTCGCCACTCCCCACTCGCCACTTGCCACTCATTTCTCGCCACTCATTACTTGCCACTCATTACTCATTACTCGCCACTCATTACTCGCCACTCATTACTCGCCACTCGCCACTCATTACTCGCCACTCGCCACTCGCCACTCGCCACTCATTACTCGCCACTCAACACTCGCCACCCATTACTCACCACTCATTGCTTGCCACTCATTACTTGCCACTCGCCACTCATTACTCGCCACTCATTACTCGCCACTCGCCACTCATTACTCGCCACTCGCCACTCATTACTCGCCACTCATTACTCGCCACTTGTCACTCGCCACTCATTACTCGCCACTCAATACTCGCCACTCATTACTCGCCACTCAACACTCGCCACTCATTACTTGCCACTCAACACTCGCCACTCGGTACTCGCCACTCATTACTCACCACTCATTACTCGCCACTCATTACTCGCCACTCGCCACTCATTACTCGCCACTCATTACTCGCCACTCGCCACTCGAAACTCATTACTCGCCACTCGCCACTCATTACTCGCCACTCATTACTCGCCACTCATTTCTCGCCACTCGCCACTCGCCACTCATTACCCGCCACTCATTACTCGCCACTCGAAAACTCATTACTTGCCACTCATTACTCGCCACTCGCCACTCATTACTCGCCACTCAACACTCGCCACCCATTACTCACCACTTATTACTTGCCACTCATTACTCGCCACTCATTACTCGCCACTCATTACTCGCCACTCATTACTCGACACTCGAAACTCATTACTCGCCACTCATTACTCGCCACTCGCCACACATTACTCGCCACTCATTACTCGCCACTCATTTCTCGCCACTCATTACTCGCCACTCATAACTCGCCACTCATTACTCACCACTCGCCACTCGCCACTCGCCACTCGAAACTCATTACACGCCACTCGCCACTCATTACTCGCCACTCATTACTTGCCACTCATTACTCGCCACTCGCCACTCATTACTCGCCACTCGCCACTCATTACTCGCCACTCGCCACTCATTACTCGCCACTTATTACTCGCCACTCATTACTCGCCACTCGCCACTCATTACTCGCCGCTCATTACTCGCCACTCTTTACTCGCCACTCGCCACTCATTACTCGCCACTCACCACTCATTACTCGTCACTCATTACTCGCCACTCGCCACTCGAAACTCATTACTCGCCACTCGCCACTCATTACTTGCCACTCATTACTCGCCACTCGCCACTCGCCACTCATTACTCGCCACTCATTACTCGCCACTTGCCACTCATTACTCGCCACTCATTACTCGCAACTCGCGACTCATTACTCGCCACTCATTACTTGCCACTCATTACTTTCCACTCAACACTCGCCACTCGCCACTTATTACTCGCCACTTGCCACTCATTACTCGCCTCTCATTACTCGCCACTCGCCACTCATTACTCGCCACTCATTACTCGCCACTCATTACACGCCACTCGTTACTCGCCACTCATTACTCGCCACTCATTACTCGCAACTCGCCAATCATTACTCGCCACTCATTACTCGCCACTCATTACTTGCCAATCATTACTCGCCACTCATTACTCGCCACTCATTACTCGCCACTCGCCACTCATTACTCGCCACTCGCCACTCATTACTCGCCACTCACCACTCATTACTCGTCACTCATTACTCGCCACTCGCCACTCGAAACTCATTACTCGCCACTCGCCACTCATTAATCGCCACTCATTACTCGCCACTCGCCACTCGCCACTCATTACCTGCCACTTGCCACTCATTACTCGCCACTCACCATTCATTACTCGCCACTCGCCACTCACCACTCATTACTCGCCACTCATTACTCGCCACTCGCCACTCATTACTCGCCACTCGCCACTCATTACTCGCCACTCACCACTCATTACTCGTCACTCATTACTCGCCACTCGCCACTCGAAACTCATTACTCGCCACTCGCCACTCATTAATCGCCACTCATTACTCGCCACTCGCCACTCGCCACTCATTACCTGCCACTTGCCACTCATTACTCGCCACTCACCATTCATTACTGGCCACTCGCCACTCACTACTCGCCACTCATTACTCGCCACTCAACACTCGCCACCCATTACTCACCACTCATAACTCACCACTCATTACTCGCCACTCACCACTCATTCCTCGCCACTCGCCACTCATTACTCGCCACTAATTACTCACCACTCATTACTCGCCACTCGCCACTCATTACTCGCCACTCATTACTCGCCACTCGCCACTCGCCACTCATTACTCACCACTCAACACTCGCCACCCATTACTCACCACTCATTACTTGCCACTCATTACTCGCCACTTGCCTCTCGCCACTCATTACTCACCACTCATTGCTCGCCACTCATTACTCACCACTCACCACTCATTACTCGCCACTCGCCACTCATTACTCGCAACTCATTACTCGCCACTCATTACTCGCCAATCGCCACTCATTACTCGCCACTCATTACTCGCCACTCGCCACTCGAAACTCATTACTTGCCACTCGCCACTCATTACTCGCCACTCATTACTCGCCACTCATTTCTCGCCACTCGCCACTCGCCACTCATTACTCGCCACTCGCCACTCATTACTCGCCACTCATTACTCGCCACTCGCCACTTGCCACTCGCCACTCATTACTCGCCACTCAACACTCGCCACCCATTACTCACCACTCATTACTTGCCACTCATTACTTGCCAATCGCCACTCGAAACTCATTACTCGCCACTCATTACTCGCCAATCATTACTCGCCACTCGCCACTTGCCACTCGCCACTCATTACTTGCCACTCATTACTCGCCACTCATTACTCGTCACTCATAACTCGCCACTCATTACTCGCCACTTGCCACTCGCCACTCGCCACTCAAAACTCATTACTCGCCACTCGCCACTCATTACTCGCCACTCATTACTTGCCACTCATTACTCGCTACTCGCCACTCGCCACTCATTACTCGCCACTCATTACTCGCCACTCGCCACTCATTACTCGCCACTTGCCACTCATTACTCGCCACTCATTACTCGCCACTTATTACTCGCCACTCGCCACTCATTACTCGCCAGTCACCACTCATTACTCATCACTCATTACTCGCCACTCGCCACTCGCAACTCATTACTCGCCACTCGCCACTCATTACTTGCCACTAATTACTCGCCACTCATTACTCGCCACTCGAAACTCATTACTCGCCACTCGCCACTCATTACTCGCCACTTATTACTCGCCACTTGTCACTCATTACTCGCCACTCATTACTCGTCACTCATTACTCGCCACTCATTACTCGCAACTCGCCACTCATTACTCGCCACTCATTACTTGCCACTCATTACTTTCCACTCAACACTCGCCACTCGCCACTCGCCACTCATTACTCGCCACTTGCCACTCATTACTCGCCACTCAGTACTCGCCACTCGCCACTCATTACTCGCTACTCATTACTCGCCACTCATTACACGCCACTCGCCACTCATTACTCGCCACTTGCCACTCATTACTCGCCACTCATCACTCGCCACTCGCCACTCATTACTCGCCACTCATTACTCGCCACTCATTACTCGCCACTCACCACTCATTACTCGCCACTCACTACTCGCCACTCGCCACTCGAAACTCATTACTCGCCACTCCCCACTCATTACTCGCCACTCATTACTCGCCACTCATTACTCGCCACTCGTCACTCGCCACTCATTACTCGCCACTCATTACTTGCCACTCATTACTCGCCA
>JAWZYT010003025.1:47500-67500 GCA_034508575.1 Petrolisthes manimaculis | reverse complement strand
GCGGGGCGTCGGGGCAGCGGGGCGGCGGGGCAGCGGGGCAGGGCAGCGGGGCGGGGCAGTGGGGCAGTTGCGGGGCGGGGCGGCGGGGCAGCGGGGCGTCGGGGCAGCGGGGCGGGGCAGTGGGGCGGCGGGGCTGGACAGCGGGGCAGCGGGGCGTCGGGGCAGTGGGGCACGGTGGCGGGGCAGCGGGGTGGCGGGGCAGCGGGGCGGCAGGGCAGCGGGGCGGCGGGGCAGCGGGGTGACAGCCGGGCGGCGGCGGGGCAGTGGGGCAGGTCAGTGGGGCGGGGCAGCGGGGCGGGGCGGCGGGGCAGCAGGTTAGGGGTTAGGTTAGGTTAGGTTAGGTTAGGTTAAGGGTTAGGTTAGGTTAGGTTAGGTTAGGTTAGGTTAGGTTAGGTTAGGTTAGGTTGGGTTAGGTTAGGTTAGGTTAGGTTAAGGGTTAGGTTAGGTTAGGTTAGGTTAGGTTAGGTTAGGTTAGGTTAGGTTAGGTTAGGTTAGGTTAGGGGCAGCGGGGCGGCGTGGCAGCGGGGCGGCAGGGCATCGGGGCAGCGGGGCGGGGCAGTGGGGCAGCGGGGCGGGGCGGGGAGGCGGGGCAGTTGCGAGGCGGGGTAGCGGGGCGGCGGGGCAGCAGGGCGGCGGGGCAGCGGGATGCGGGGCAGCGGGTCGGGGCAGTGGGGCGGCGGGGCTTGACAGCGGGGCAGCAGGGCGTCGGGGCAGCGGGGCGGGGGGGCGGGGCGTCGGGGCAGCGGGGCAGCGGGGCGGGGCAGTGGGGCAGTTGCGGGGCGGGGCGGCGGGGCAGCGGGGCGTCGGGGCAGCGGGGCGGCGGGGCAGCGGGGCGGGGCAGTGGGGCAGTTGCGGGGCGGGGCGGCGGGGCATAGGGGCGTCGGGGCAGCGGGGCGGGGCAGTGGGGCGGCGGGGCTGGACAGCGGGGCGTCGGGGCAGCGGGGCAGTGGGGCAGGGTGGCGGGGCAGCGGGGTGGCGGGGCAGCGGGGCGGCAGGGCAGCGGGGCGGCGGGGCAGCGGGGTGACAGCCGGGCGGCGGCGGGGCAGTGGGGCAGGGCAGTGGGGCGGGGCAGCGGGGCGGGGCGGCGGGGCAGCGGGGCAGCAGGTTAGGGGTTAGGTTAGGTTAGGTTAGGTTAGGTTCAGGGTTAGGTTAGGTTAGGTTCGGTTAGGTTGGGTTAGGTTAGGTTAGGTTAGGTTAGGTTAGGTTAGGTTGGGTTAGGTTAGGTTAGGTTAGGTTAGGTTAGGTTAAGGGTTAGGTTAGGTTAGGTTAGGTTAGGTTAGGTTAGGTTAGGTTGGGTTAGGTTAGGTTAGGTTAGGTTGGGTTAGGTTAGGTTAGGTTGGGTTAGGTTAGGTTAGGTTAGGTTAGGTTAGGTCCCGGTAGTATACCACGGTTAGGCTATGTTAGGTTAGGTCCCGGTAGTCTGCCCCGGTTAGGTCCCGGTAGTCTGTCCCGGTTCTGTTATGTTAGGTTAGGTCCCGGTAGTCTGCCCCGGTTAGGTCCCGGTAGTCTGTCCCGGTTCTGTTATGTTAGGTTAGGTCCCGGTAGTCTGCCCCGGTTAGGTCCCGGTAGTCTGTCCCGGTTCTGTTATGTTAGGTTAGGTCCCGGTAGTCTGCCCCGGTTAGGTCCCGGTAGTCTGTCCCGGTTCTGTTATGTTAGGTTAGGTCCCGGTAGTCTGCCCCGGTTAGGTCCCGGTAGTCTGTCCCGGTTCTGTTATGTTAGGTTAGGTCCCGGTAGTCTGCCCCGGTTAGGTCTCGGTAGGTTAGGTTAGGTTAGGTTAGGTTAGGTTAGGTTAGGTTAGGTTAGGTTAGGTTAGGTTAGGTCTCGGTAGGTTAGGTTAGGTTAGGTTAGGTTAGGTTAGGTTAGGTCTCGGTAGGTTAGGTTAGGTTAGGTTAGGTTAGGTTAGGTTAGGTTAGGTTAGGTTCCGGTAGTATGCCCCGGTTAGGCTATGTTAGGTTAGGTCCCGGTAGTCTGCCCCGGTTAGGCTATGTTAGGTTAGGTCCCGGTAGTCTGCCCCGGTTAGGTCCCGGTAGTCTGTCCCGGTTAGGCTATGTTAGGTTAGGTCCCGGTAGTCTGCCCCGGTTAGGTCCCGGTAGTCTGTCCCGGTTCTGTTATGTTAGGTTAGGTCCCGGTAGTCTGCCCCGGTTAGGTCCCGGTAGTCTGTCCCGGTTGTGTTATGTTAGGTTAGGTCCCGGTAGTCTGCCCCGGTTAGGTCCCGGTAGTCTGTCCCGGTTCTGTTATGTTAGGTTAGGTCCCGGTAGTCTGCCCCGGTTAGCTCCCGGTAGTCTGTCCCGGTTCTGTTATGTTAGGTTAGGTCCCGGTAGTCTGCCCCGGTTAGGTCCCGGTAGTCTGTCCCGGTTAGGTCTCGGTAGGTTAGGTTAGGTTAGGTTAGGTTAGGTTCCGGTAGTATGCCCCGGTTAGGCTATGTTAGGTTAGGTCCCGGTAGTCTGCCCCGGTTAGGCTATGTTAGGTTAGGTCCCGGTAGTATGCCCTGGTTAGGCTATGTTAGGTTAGGTCCCGGTAGTATGCCCCGGTTAGGCTATGTTAGGTTAGGTCCCGGTAGTATGCCCCGGTTAGGTCCCGGTAGTATGCCCCGGTTAGGCTATGTTAGGTTAGGTCCCGGTAGTATGCCCCGGTTAGGCTATGTTAGGTTAGGTCCCGGTAGTATGCCCCGGTTAGGTCCCGGTAGTATGCCCCGGTTAGGCTATGTTAGGTTAGGTCCCGGTAGTCTGCCCCGGTTAGGTCCCGGTAGTCTGTCCCGGTTCTGTTATGTTAGGTTAGGTCCCGGTAGTCTGCCCCGGTTAGGTCCCGGTAGTCTGTCCCGGTTCTGTTATGTTAGGTTAGGTCCCGGTAGTCTGCCCCGGTTAGGTCCCGGTAGTCTGTCCCGGTTCTGTTATGTTAGGTTAGGTCCCGGTAGTCTGCTCCGGTTAGGTCCCGGTAGTCTGTCCCGGTCCTGTTATGTTAGGTTAGGTCCCGGTAGTCTGCCCCGGTTAGGTCCCGGTAGTCTGTCCCGGTCCTGTTATGTTAGGTTAGGTCCCGGTAGTCTGCCCCGGTTAGGTCCCGGTAGTCTGCCCCGGTTAGGTCCCGGTAGTCTACTGTGGTCTAGGTTAGGTTAGGTAATACTACTACTACTACTAATATTACTACTACTACTAATACTACTACTACTAATTGTAATAGGAAGAGGTTAGGTTAAATAAGGCTTGGTTTGGTTAGGCTGTCGAGAAGAAGCCCAAAATTTTTTTTATTTGGCTTCTAAATCCAAAATTTCGCCCCCCCAATCCCTTGTTTTACCCCCCCCCACCCCACCAACCTCCCAGGCGGCTTACGACCTTATATATATTCGGCAAAAATCGCCAACACCCCCATTTTAGCCAATCACAACTCACCTTGGGGCTACAAAACTGGGCTATAAAACATTGGTAACACTGCTTCTACTCTTCACACTTGGGCTAGAGGTGGCTAGTGGTGGCTACAAAACATTGGCAACACTGCATTTAGACATTCGAGTCATTTTCACTTTTCATCTACTATATTGCACACCTTTATACTTCACTTTAATCTACACGATTTTTAATACTACTAGTTCACTTTTAGTACACATTATTCGTTTTCAAGGGCATTATTTTCATTTCATTTCATTGCAAATGTTTCTTTGTTTACATGTGTGTGTGTGAGAGAGAGAAAGAGAGAGAGAGTTGTAAGTATAGCCAGAACAAAAGCCTCAATTGGCAATACTACTACTACTACTACTACTACTACTACTACTACTAATAATAATAATAATAATAATACAGGTATTAATAATAATAATAATAATAATAATAATAATAATAATAATAATAATAATAATAATAATAATAATAACAATAATAATATATAATAATGAATAATTTCTAATCTATATATCTAATATATAATAGCATGGTGTATGTAGACACGTTTTCTTTAGTGGTAGAAACGGGATAGAAAATTGGTTCAGTTCATCCCTATATAAGTCAGATTTCCCTGCCTGCCTGCCTCCCTACCTACCTGTCTGCCTGCCTGCCTGCCTGCCTACCTGTCTGTCTGTCTGCCTCCCTCCCTGCCTGTCTGTCTGTCTGCCTCCCTCCCTGCCTGCCTGCCTGCCTGCCTCCCTACCTACCTGTCTGCCTGCCTGCCTGCCTGCCTCCCTACCTACCTGCCTGCCTCCCTACCTGCCTGTCTGCCTCCCTACCTACCTGTCTGCCTGCCTGCCTGCCTCCCTACCTACCTGCCTGCCTGCTTGTTAAAACACGTTTTTTTGGGCCCAAAAAGTCGATTTGTGCATGCATCTTCGATACCCGTTTATATCCCAAATTTAGCCTAAAAACACCGAAAAATCGAGTGTTTTGGGTCTCAGAAGCCATTTGTACATGTCTACACTGTTCTAGAAAAAATTCAATTTTCAGGCAAAAAAAATGCTAAAACACGTTTTTTTTGGCCCAAAAAGTCGATTTGTGCATGCATCTTCGATACCCGTTTATATCCCAAATTTAGCCTAACAACACCGAAAAATCGAGTTTTTTGGGTCTCAGAAGCGATTTGTACTGTGCTAGAAAAATTTCAATTTTCAGGCAAAAAAAATGCTAAAACACGTTTTTTTGGCCCAAAAAGTCGATTTGTACTGTGCTAGAAAAATTTCAATTTTCAGGCAAAAAAAATGCTAAAACACGTTTTTTTGGCCCAAAAAGTCGATTTGTACTGTGCTAGAAAAATTTCAATTTTCAGGCAAAAAAAATGCTAAAACACGTTTTTTTTGGCCCAAAAAGTCGATTTGTACTGTGCTAGAAAAATTTCAATTTTCAGGCAAAAAAAATGCTAAAACACGTTTTTTTGGCCCAAAAAGTCGATTTGTACTGTGCTAGAAAAATTTCAATTTTCAGGCAAAAAAAATGCTAAAACACGTTTTTTTGGCCCAAAAAGTCGATTTGTACTGTGCTAGAAAAATTTCAATTTTCAGGCAAAAAAAATGCTAAAACACGTTTTTTTGGCCCAAAAAGTCGATTTGTACTGTGCTAGAAAAATTTCAATTTTCAGGCAAAAAAAATGCTAAAACATGTATCGGTGTATCAATATTGTATAATGTATCAACGTTGTATTCATGGTAGCAGTCACGTAGGCTCTAGTATATGCCTGATGCTTGCTGGTCAAAAACTGCAAGGTGTTAGATCGCATCCTGTGTATTTGATGACAGAGAGGCGTGGGTTCATTGACACTAGTTCCAAGATCTGAATACTAGATTGTGCTCTGTACATTATCTGTTAATGTTAATCTTTAGGTTATAAGTAACTGTTACTGTAATTGTATATATAGAGTTAGGGACAATATATGTTTGCTCATTCTATTCTTGTATAACCGGGTAGTTTAAGGTTGTATATATCATGTATAAATGTAGTGTTACTTTATCACAAACCTATAACCTATGAGGGGGTGTGGCTATGTCACAGTGCCACGCCTGACGTGTGTGTTTGAGGCGAGGTGTGTATTCCAAGCCCTACCTCAGGTTAAACAGGTTATATTGAATATCCCTCTAATTGTTCATAGCTTTGAGACCGAGTTGGTCTAGTATACTATAACCTGTAATCTGTAACTGATAAATAAGCTACATCAGTAAAGAGAGACAAGTCCATGAGTTTACTCTAAACCTTTGAGTACTAAATATATTCCCCAGTAAGAATAATAATAATAAGGGTACTCCATCAACGGTATGAGTAAGTGAGTTGATTGAAGCAGAGACTACAGAGACTACAGAGGATAGTAAGTCTGTACAGTTGGCTGGTAAGAGATAGCCATACTGAAGTATAATTGAGAGTCCGTTGGTATGTTGGTATATTCAACAGGAGTGACAAGCTGAGTACTGCACGAGAAGCTGAGTACTGGACCCCCCACGGCTACAGGAGTAACCTATGTCTTCTTTTAGTGAGATTGTTGTTAAAGGCTTATGATCTGTGTAGATGTGAAATTTTCTACCTTCAATAAAATACCGGAAACGTTTGATTGCCTTGTAGATTGCTAGAAGTTCTCGGTCGAAGGCACTGTATTTCAATTCCGTTTTGCTAAGCTTTTTGGAGAAGAAGGTGATAGGCTTCCAGCTTCCATCTATGTATTGCTGTAAGACCGCGCAAATACCAATACCTGATGCGTCTGTAGAGATGGAGGTCTTGGCATCTGGAGTGGGGTAACTTAGGGCAGCTACCTCGCTGAGTGCCTTTTTTGCTACAATGAATGCATTGTCAGCTTCTGAAATCCAATCAAGTTTGATGGATTGACCTTTCTTGCAGGGTTTTATCATGGTATACAGTGGCTGAAGAATGTGTGAGCAGTTTGGGATGAAGCGGTTGTAGAAATTTATCATCCCTAGGAACTCTTTCAGCTGGCGCTGGGTTGATGGCTTTGGAAATTGTTGGATTGTGTCACACTTTGACTGAAGTGGAGTGACGCCTGCTGAAGACACTGTGTGACCAAGAAAGTCGATTGACGAGGAGCCAAACTCTGATTTGCCAATGTTGATCTGGGTGCCATAGTCGCGTAGGCGGGTGAAAACTTGCTCAAGGTGTCGTCGATGAGAATCTTCGTCATGGCTGGCGATGAGTAGGTCATCAATATATGCAAAGCAGAAAGGTAGGCCTCGCACAACTTCATCTATAAAGCGTTGGAAAGTCTGGGCTGCATTTTTCAAACCAAATGGCATCCTGATGTACTCAAACAAGCCAAACGGGGTTACGATGGCTGTTTTCGGGATGTCCGTTGGGTTGACTGGAATCTGATGGAATGCCTTGACTAGGTCAATCCTAGAGAATGTAGTGCAGCCAGCAAGCTGTGATGAGAACTCTTGGATGTTCGGTATGGGATACCTGTCCAAGGCGGTGCGAGAGTTGAGTGCTCGGTAGTCTCCACATGGTCTGATTTCTCCATTTTTCTTGGGGACTGTGTGCAGAGCAGTTGACCAATTGCTTGAGCTGGGACGAATGATTCCTTGATCCATGAGGGATTCAAACTCTGCCTTTACTGCTCGGTAGCGTTCTGGGGCTAAACGTCGTACCTTTGCATGAGTTGGTGGTCCTTTCGCCTCAATGTGATGGTACACATGGTGCTTCACCTGGTCGGTTGCTGAGAAGGGCCTGGTAAGTGTTGGGAAGGACTTGAGTAATTGTGCGTAAGGGTTGCCTTCCTTAATCACTGATATCTGTGTGCTCTTCTGAGCAACAGGTTCTCCCGCGGTGCTGATACTGGTCAGTGAATCCCTCAGCTTACGATTTTTAATGTCGACAACAAGGTCGAAGTTTGTCAAAAAATCGGCGCCCAAAATTGCTTGTGAAACTGCTCCTATGTAGAAGGTCCATCGAAAGCATCGGCGGAGGTTTAACTCCAGCTTCAGAGTTTGCTGTTTGTAGACCGGTATCTAGGTTCCATTGGCGGCGTAGAGATGAGTGATTGGTGGCAATGACTTGTGGCATGCCTGTGCTGGTATTACGCTTACTTCGGCTCCGGTGTCTATGAGGAATCTAATTTTGGAAAGGGGGTCATAGATGTAGAGCAGTTTTGAAGTGTGGTGGCGAACACTATGCTCCTTTAGTGCCCGCCGTCGGTGTTTGACGTTTTATAGTTGCATGGCTGCTGACACTTAAACGCATTACTACCATACCTGTTGTGGTAGTAACAGATTCCGTTTTTCCTTGATCTGATGTTGGACCTGGACCGTTGTCGGTAACGATGAGGTGTGTTGTCACGGTGCCTTTGGCAAATCTTCACCTCCTCTTTCAAGGCACTGACCTCCAAGGAAAGTTTTGATACAATTTCTACGAGATGGCTTGCAACATCTTGACTACGTGTACTCGCATGCTTCATATCCCTGTTCTCACCAACGTTCATCAGTTTTGGTGAAGTGTTAATGGGAATGGATGCCATGAACTCATCTGCCAGTTTAGCCAGCTCTTCTAGGGGAAGCATGTTCTTTACACTGAAGAGGTTCTGTTGTATGGTTGGTGGTAGACGTTGGTAGAAGAGTTGTTGCAGCAGGTCCTGGTCAAACTTCTCCAGTTTGTTTCCCAATAACTTCTTCATCCGGCTCAGCAGTTCTGTTGGCCTCTCGTTACCTAGTTCTTCTTTCGAGACTAACTCTTGAAGTCTGGTAGATAGTGAAGATTCCAGGCGGGCGAGAATGGCGTTTTTGATGTCGGTGTAGGGAGTCTTAGAACCGACTGCCTTTAATATTGTCTCTGACACGAGGGACAGGACTTCCTGTGGCAGGAGGGCAGTCGTGTGGGTGAATTTGGCGAGACTAGACGTGATGCCACTTTGTTTGAAGTTGCACTCTAGTAATGAAAACCACATTGCAGGGTCCTGAGTGCAGAACGTAGGGGCTTTGAAGGCCACGGTGGCTACGTTCTTTTCGTTATCTGTCATTTTGTATGTTTTCACTCCGGGGTTACCAATGTAACGTTAGTTACGTTGTAGTGAATATGTTTGGTATCTTCACTACGGGGTTAATGACAAATAACGTTGGTTACGTTGTAGTGAAGATGTCTGGTATCTTCACTACGGGGGTAATGACAAATAAGTTTGTTCTTGTCTTTATTGCTTCAGGTTACATTTGTATATCAAGTTTTTTTGAGTGAACCTGAAATATGAGCATGTGACGATATCTGTAGTCAACCTGGAATATGAACAATGTTATACATAAACATAAAGGTTGCCTGCCTGCTACACCAGAACTTAAACCCTGTAATGTTTTTCTTTTGTTTTGTTTTTTAACCTTCTATGGTGAAATGGTAAACTAATAATAACATTGGCAAGTGTTCTACTAAGAACACATATTATAACCTGATTATTATACCTCCTGAGTTTGTCATGAGAGAAAAATATAATTACTTATATTTTAATTAAGTTTTAATTAACATTTTAGTATGAACATTAATAATACATCTAGCATGCAGAATGTCTGGTTTTTTTAAATCACTGTTTGGGATGTGACACTTTTATTTTTATATTGTCCAACATTCATATTGTTTATTGTAGATATTATATACTCTTTACTGTTATAGCAAAGTGATGGAATGTATAATTCTCTCTCTCTCTCTCTCTCTCTCTCTCACTCTCTCTCTCTCTCTCTCTCTCTCTCTCTCTCTCTCTCTGCTATGACAGTGGAAATTTCCTGATAAAGTGCAACCGATAAATATATTAATTTTTTCGGGTACATCCTGTGATAAGTCCTGTAGGCAGTCGTATATACTGTGGTATGGAGGGTAGGATGTGTGAGGGGAAGGAAAGAGGAAGGATGGAGGGTAGGGTGTGTGAAGGGAAGGATGGAGGAAGGATGGAGGGTAGGGTGTGTGAGGGGAAGGAGAGAGGGTAGGGTGTGTGAGGGGAAGGATGGAGGGTAGGGTGTATGAGGGGAAGGAGAGAGGGTAGGGTGTGTGAGGGGAAGGAGAGAGGGTAGAGTGTGTGAGGGGAAGGAGAGAGGGTAGGGTGTGTGTGGGGAAGGAGAGAGGGTAGGGTGTGTGAGGGGAAGGAGAGAGGGTAGGGTGTGTGAGGGGAATGATGGAGTAAGGATGGAGGGTTGGGAGGGAACGATAAGGTAAGCGTTAGGGAGAGAGGGAAGAGGAAAGAGGAAGGGAAGGGAAGCAATTAAATGAAGTGATAGGAGAAATAGGATAAGGGGAAGGAAGGGAGGATTGGGGATGGTTAAAGAGAGGAAAGGAGAGGGATATGAAGATGTAAAAGAATTGAGGGGAGAAGATGGAAAGGAAGGAGATGTGTAGTAAAAGGAATGAAAGGGTAGGTAGGGTAAAGGAAGGGGAGGGAGTGGGAGGGTACTGGAGGGGAAAGGAGAAGATGGATAGGGAAGGGTAGGGAGAGGGAAGGATACATAGGGTAAATAAAGGGTAGGGAGAGGGACGAATAGGAGAATGTAAAGGAGGGAAGAGAAGGAGGGATAAGGGACAATAAAGCAGGGGAAGGGAGAGGAGGAATACAATATTAATATATACAATATAATACAAACAGTAACAGACCTGTTGGTCCTTTAGAGGCTGTTTTGATTCTAATGTGTTAACTACTAGTAGAGATAATGAATAAAATAGTAATAATAATAATAATAATGAATAAAATAGTAATAATAATAATAATAATAATAATAATGAATAAAATAGGATTAATAATAATAATGAATAAAATAGGAATAATAATAATAATAATAATGAATAAAATAATAATAATAATAATAATAATAATAATAATAATAATAATAATAATAATAATAATAATAATAATAATAATAATAATAATAATAATAATAATAATAATAATAATAATAATGAATAAAATAGAAAAAATAATAATAATAATAATGAATAAAATAATCCGTGCAACAAATCTTGAACCATTACAAGAAAAGGTATCAATATTGGGTTTGTTGTTGTTGTTGTTGTTGTTGTTGTTGTTGTTGTTGTTGTTATTGTTCTGGACCAAGACTAATTAAAGGTGTAATATAATTATGGTTCATTGGAGCACTTTGATTCCTTTGAAGTATACCAGGAAACAGGACCACATTAACCTAAATAATGGTGTTCTGTTGCTTGGAATAGAATGGAGGAATCAGTTGCTCCAGATTTACCAACACTGTACTACTTCCCTTTAATTTCCTGGCTATCTGTTGATATATTTCTAAAGTGACTTTATTTATTTATTAATATAAGTAACAAGGGAGCACTACCATCTTGTATTATCATTATAATGCTATAGTTCATTCAATATAATTTATTGTAAAGTATAACTATGTAAAATCTTCAATTTATTATGGTATGAACACACGCATACACACACGTATACCCAAACAGTATACACAAGTATGTATTAACACTAACACACACACACCCTAATAGTATACACATATATGTATTAACACACACACACACACACACATACCCTAATAGTATACACATATATGTATTAACACACACACACACACACACATACCCTAATAGTATACACATATATGTATTAACACTAACACACACACACCCTAATAGTATACACATATATGTATTAACACACACACACACACACAGTGAATGTTGACAGTAGTAATAACTCAACCTTTACTTATCATGGTGTGAACACTTTTACTAAGTTGTATAGATTAGTGAACAGGAAGAGATAGAGAGTTGTGTGTGCTGGCCTGTGTGTCTGTGCCTGTGTGCGTACTGTACATCCGTGTGCGTGAGTCTGTGTGTGCATCTGTAACACAGTACATGTTTCCAATATTAATACTGTATACACCTTTATAATATGTTTCCAATATTAATATACACCTTTATATGTAGTCGTCAGGGTCTGGCTGGATATCTGAAACAACAGGTGAAGTCCCGCTGAACAAGTCCATCTGTGTCCTACCAGGTGGTCACAAAGGAAAGGTAAGTAACACACACAGACACACACACACACACACACACACACAGACAAACACACACACATACACACACACACACACACACGCACATGACGTACTGTTATCTGTATGGTAGGTTAATATGGTACCCATGTGAGACCTCTGTACCATAATACCATTACCAGACACACTCTATATATTTACTACACAACAAATAATATTACTACACCAACGCCAATCATATTATTGTAAACTACACATAGTACATCATTTCCACAAAAAAAAAAAAAAAAAAAAACAGTGTAAATTACTTCTGGGTGAATTATTGAATAATGAATGGACCCTAAAATAATGAAGCTTTACAAGTGTGGTTGGTTAGGAAGATAACAAACGAATACCTCTGTGGAATGGATGCTAAAATAATAAAGCTTTTTTAGTGTGGTTGGTTAGGAGGCTAACAAACAAATACCGCTGTGAAATCAACCCTAAAATAATGAGGCCTTACAAGTGTGGTTGGTTAGGAAGGTAACAAACGAATACCATTGTGGAATGAACCCTAAAATAATGAATCACTACAGGTGTGGTTAGTTAGGAAGGTAACAAACTAATACCATTGTGGAATGAACCCAGTGTTATTGTTATGTTACAAACATTATGTGTGTACAGAGTGTAATACTATGTGTATGTGTGTGTGTGTGTACAGAGGCTATTGTTATTGCTATATTACAAACATCATGTGTGTACAGAGTGTAATACTATGTGTGTGTGTGTACAATCATAGGGTAGTGCGTGTGTAAATTGATAGTGTGTGTGTGTACAATGATAATGATAGGGTGTATGTGTGTTTACAATGATAGGGTGTGTGTGTACAGAGGCTATTATTATTATTGTTATATTACATACATCATGTGTGTACAGAGTGTAATACTGTGTGTGTGTATAATGATAGGATAGGGTGTGTGTGTGTGTGTACAGAGGCTATTATATTTGTTATAATTATTACAGACATCATGTGTGGACATACTGTGTGTGTTTATAATGATAGGTTTAGTGTGTGTGTGTGTGTGTGTGTGTGGGTGTGTACAATGGTGCATTTGTAGTGGCTTCCTGCCACAAAACAGCTTTTATTGGTGTTAAAAGAACCAGCACAGCTGTTTGCTATAGAGTCACCATCAAGGTAGCTTAGGCTGTCTAGGTCATAAATGCTACGATGATAACTTCCGTGATGTTCATCAGAAATGAAATACAAATCTGGCACTGTACTGATATGAGGCCCCTGGTGGTGGCCTTTGGTATTACTGACCGCTTGGGTACGCTAAGGGCAAAGGTCGGGACGCTCGGCCACTCAAATGAGAAATAAGTAAATAAAATGAAAGGTTCCTATAGGGAGGTGGGAGGGTAGAATCTGTACTGGTTATTTTAACACCAATAAAAGCTAATTTGTGGCTAGAAGCCAATACAAATACACCACTATTGGTGTATAAAGAACCAGCATAACTATTTGCTATGTGTACAAAAGAGGTAGGAGGGAGGAAATGGAGGAACCTTATTCAGAGCGTCCTCTCGTCTCAGAGTTGTTGTTGTTATAGTTGATAACTCGCTGCGGGTGCCGACAGAGGCATTAATAGTATAGGAGTATAGAAGGGATACGACTATCTCCTTAAATATAAATAGATTCCCAAAGAGTTGTGTCCAAAAACAACCTAGTGTTTTAAAGTAAATTTACAGCCTCAGTGTTGGCCTGTGTAGCTTCATTACCTTGTTAGTATCAGTTTATGTCTACTGAGTTACAGTGGGAAGAACTATGTAGGAAGTATTTATTGTTTTCTTTCAACACAAGAATAAAATCAATATTGTTGTGGGGATGAACGAGGAACTCAGTCTACAAGATATTTATTTATTTATAAAAATGTTATACAAGGTGATGATAAAATGTGGGTGAGTAAATACAAGATGGATATGAAAGGTGAAGATGAGTTACCTGGCCTGCTGACCTTTACCCCTCGGGTTACCCCTCCTCCCCCCCCCCCTTTTTTTCTTCCCATGGAGTCCCCTGCCTGGTGGGGACGCCACAGTAGGTAACTCAGGGGGAGTAGCTAGTGCTACACACTGAATGAGATTCACAGAATGATAAAGATATTTCGTCCTGAAGGAGGCTGTAGACGCCCATCCCCACAAATCCCGTATATTTCCACCGAGAGAGTTCTAAGGAAGGTGCGTGAGGCAGTCATGCCTCTACCACTGTGTGCCTTAAGGGCATGGCCTGGATCTGCATTATTAATCACTCGATAGAGAAGGTGAGGGATTGATCTGGGAGGAAGAGGCATACCAGACTTAGAATTATAAAATAAATGGTCTAGTGATGCCTCTCTCGTAGCATCTACGTAACTTTTAAATGCATGAATCCAGCAGGAAGGACGGTATCCTGAGGGGGCCAATTCTGCTATCTGCCTGCTCATTTTTTGCTAAAAATGTGGGTGAAGCTGAAACAGTTAAAAAGGTCATGTTATTATCTAAAATGGTAAATGAAGGGTGATGGGTCAGGGCTGCTAGCTGAGAAGCTCTGTCCCCTTGTAGCTAAAGCTAGCAGGAAGAGAGCTCTCTGAAGGAGATGGTTTAAGGTAAGTGTGACCCTCTCGAAGGTCAGGTAGGTAAGGACACAGTGAAGGGACCAGGCAGGAGTTTGGGCCCGTTGTGGTGCCGCACGTACCTGCCCGAATCCCCGAAGTAGGGTAAGAGGTCTCTCTGGAACCTTGATGTTAAACCCTAGTAGAAGAGGGTCAGACAGGGTGGTATAGTGTGCTATAATAGTAGCTGGAACCCTGTTAGTGGAATCGGCCAGCCAAACAAGAAAAGCCATGATAGTGCCTTCGGATATGATAGTGATAGAGTGACGACGAAGGTAATCTTGAAATCTCTTCCAGCATGATTCGTATTGCTGCACCAAAGATTTATGGTGTGCCTTCAGCATCTTGCCCACTGTGTCTTGTGAGAACTGTTTGCTGAGGATACACCGTAAAAACTCCAAGCGTGTAGACGCAGTGATGCTTGAAACGGTGGGTATGAGCCTGGGGACGTCTCGTGGTGCGGATGATAGGTGTCTGTTGACCTCTCGTGTCATTCTTCTGTGTTTTAGTCGTCCCAGGGGAATCGCGGGTGCTGTGAAGTTGAGGCACCCTAGCAACGATTCCCACTGGCGGCGAGAGAAAGTACGGGAGAAATACGCCCCCCCGTACCAAGGCCGCTTGAATAGTATTCAAGCGGCCTTGCCCCGTACCTGGTTCAAATCCACGAGTAAACGTCTGGGATTTTCAGAGGTGAACTGAGTCCAGCTCTGTCGTCAATTATCCTGGCTACGCCGACACGTCAAGAAAATACCCCCTACATCGTCGTAAACTCACAACATAGAAGATGCCAGACCATATTCCAAGATGGTGTGAGTGAAGGAGTAGCTGTTCTCCCCTGATAGTGACGTGTATAAATAAGGTGTGGTCATCTAGTGGGACAGAAGAGAAGCTACGGTACCAACATCACCACGAAGCTCCACTACTGTCTCATCTGGTGCGACACCCAGTAATCTCGGGGCCTCACAAGAATCACGGTATACTTAAAGCCTACAGCCCCGAGGTTGAGGTATAGAAAAAAAAAAAAAAACTGGCGGAGGATCCGGCGGGCATTGTCTGGGGCGAGCGAGAGGGTGGCCGAAATAAAGTCCCACTCTATCCCTAGCCAACATAGCTTGCATGTGGAGATAAGAGAGGATTTGGGGATGTTTATAAGAAACCCCATCTCCCCTAACACCCTCATCGCTACTGCCACGTTGGTTGATACCTGCTCCTTGGAGGGGGCGTGTATCAACCAATCGTTCAGTGAGAGTGGGGACACCCTCCTCCGCCACCAACCTCATGAGCTTGGTAAAAACTCGAGGGGCAAGCGAAAATCCGAAAGGAAGTTTGGTGAACTGAAATGTCTCGGTCCCCACCTGAAACGCAAGAAAGCGGCAAACCCGAGGGTGGATCGGAACATGCCAGTAAGTGTCCAGTGACGCAAACCAGTCTCCCTTTCGGAGGACTGTGCGAACCTGATACCATCTTGAAGTGTTGAGGCTTCAAGAATTTGTTCAGAGCGCTCAGGTCCATCACTAGTCTCGTCTTGGCCGAGTTTTTCTTGGGAACAGGCGGGATAGAAATATATTTCCTCTCGCTGGCTCCACTATCCCTTTCTCCCGCATTTCCCTCACGTGTGGGACGACCGAGGGTGACACCTTGGAGGAAATGGGGGGCAGGCGTAGTGGCTAGGAAAGAAAGTCAAGTGTAAGACAATTGTCTAAAATGTGAAAAACGCCTCGGGAATTGGGAGAAGCGAAAAGAAATTTTTAGTACTCGTAATAATATATGATTAATTCCCATTATCACACAAATTTAATCAAGAAATTAAAATGGGAAATAAAACACATTGGAACTGTAATCCCTGGCCAGGATAGACCTTATTTGACTAGCCTCGCTGCCCATCCGTGGGTGAGCCAGGCTGCCGTCCACCCCGTCAGACACACCCGGGATGGTCCTTGGTGGGATAGTTGGAGGTGTGCTTGGGGCGACGATATGGTCTGGCAGGCTGCTGTCTCCCATGAAAGGGCTGCTGTCTAACTCTGTTGGTAAGCTAGGCTGATGGGCGAGGGTAGAATTGTCTCTGTTGTCTCGGAGGCTGGTGTGTTTATAATGATAGTGTGTGTGTATGTGTGTGTGTGTGTGTACAGAGACTATTATTAGTATTATTATATTACAGACATGATGTGTGGATGGAGTGTAATACTAGTGATGGTGGTGATGGTGTTGGCTCTCACACCACCCATTGATGCTCGTAGACGTACTGGTAAGTTGGCTCATTATTGTTTGTTACTATGTGTGTGTGTGTGTGTGTGTGTGTGTGTGTGTGTGTGTGTGTGTGTGTGTGTGCAAAAAAGATAGAGGGAGGAAGAACGATGTATGTGTGTGTGTGTGTGTGTGCAAAAAAGAGAGAGGAAGGAAGAAGGATATCTGTGTGTGTGTGTGCAAAACCGAGAAAGGAAGGAAGAAGGATGTTTGTGTGTGTGTGTGTGTGTGCAAAACAGAGAAATTGCCCAATATTAAAAATACCCAATATTAAAAACATCACTAACAACTTTCCTCTCTCACCAGAATGTCCCGCCTACAACCAGTCATCCATGGTGTCTCGACAACCAATAGAGATGAACAAAATTGGTGAAGGTGTCCTGGAGGCTCGCTTTCAGTTGTTGTCTCCACCTGATAATAATGCCACGTGGGGGACAAGTCTCCACATCATGAATCAAGAGAATAAACAAACTTTGGCAAGACTTGACATCGATCACATTACCGGACCTAATAACCAAGTCAACATTAAGTGTTCCTGTACCGATACTAATAAGAATGATCTTTCCAGTGTCAGTACCATCACAGGACCAGACGTCATCACCAACCTGGCACTTCGCGTCGGGTGTTGGCATCTTTATCAGGACTCCCGGATGAAGATTACCTACCCATTGTCATTCACCAGCTTCAAGTGGAAAAAACAACCTAAACATCTCAAGAAGAAGGTCAGTTGTACTCTTTATTAGCAATTCATACATGTAAAATCATGACAATTATTATCATAACCTAACCTAACCTAACCTAGCCTAGCCAACTCTAACCTAACCAAACCTAACTTAACTTAACTTTACCTAACTAAACCTTACTTAACCAAACCTGATCTATTCTAACCAAACCTTACCTAACCAAAGCTAATCTAACCTAACCTAACATAAAATAACTTAACCAAACCTTACCTAACCAAACCTAATCTAACTTAACCTAACCAAACCTAACCAAAACTGCTGTAACCTAATATATAGTAACCTAAGCTAACCTAACTATTACCAGATGAATATAATAATGATGTAAATACTGATATGTGTTATTATTTCAGGGAGGAGAGTGTTGGGTGGAGTTGTCGACTAACAATGATGATGAGGAGGAGGAACTAATATTGGACCTCAAGTGTCCCTACGACCTACCAGAGTTCCCACAACTCCAACTGACAGTCAAGTGTCCACCAGATGATGTGGAACAATGTGCAACCATCAACTACTGCAACACCAGTTAGTCTAATCCATCAACTTATGATTATAATTTATTACTTAATTAAATTATATACTATATTAGTAAAATAAATTTATAGCACTAATAATGAATGAAAAGTTATTGACAACTATCAATTAAATATCAATATAAGAAAATTAAGCACGTAACACCAAGGTAAGGAGGTTATACACTTGTGGTATATTGGAGTGGTCACACACACACACACACACACACACACACACACACACACACACACTCGCACAAATACATTATTCCTTCATCCACTAATTTGTCACATAGACACATAGGACCAGGTAAACATATATACTAATATACTAAATATACTAAATATACTATAATAAACAAATATACACATACATATACACATACACATACACACACATACGTACATACATACACATACACACATACACATACACACACATACGTACATACACACACACACATACACATACATACATACATACATATACACATACACACATACATACTGTACATACACATACACATACATACATATACACATGCACACATACAATAATAATAATAATAATAATACATACATACATACATACATACATACATTACCTCCTTAAGGGGGTGCGGGAGTAGGGAACAGGCTTGGGGGGGACTGGGTGGTGCGGGAATAAGGGGACAGACTTGGGGTGGGTAGAAAGCCTGTCCCCAATTCCAGCACCACCCTAACCCTCCCCCAAGCCTGTCCCTCTACTCCCGCACCCCTCAACACCCCCCCCCCCCCGCATCTCTCTAAACCGTTCCCAAGCCTGTCCCCTTACTGCCGCACCCTCCTAACCCCCCCAAGCCTGTCCCCTACTCCTGTACCCCCCTAACCCTCCCAAGTCTGTCCCCTACTCCTGCACCCCCAAAACCACGCCGCACTCCCCTAAACCCTTCACAAGGTTTTCCCCTATTCCTGTACCCTCTTAACCCCCCCAAGCCTGTCCCCTTACTCCCGCACCCCCCTAAATCGTTCCCAAGCTTATCCCTCTATTCCTGCACCCCCTGAGCCCCCCACAAAGCCTGTCCCCCTACTACTGCACCATCCTAAACCCCCCACAAAGCCTGTCCCCCTACTACTGCACCATCCTAAGCCCCCCACTAAGTCTGTCCCCCTACTCCTGCACCCCCCTAAACCCCCCACTAAGCCTGTCCCCTTCTTCCCACATTCCCAAAATTCCCCCAGCCTGTCCCCCTTCTCCTGCACCCCTTTAATATATATTGCACCATATAAAATTAAAGGTAATGTGTATGTCTATTTGTTGTCCATCAGAGAGTGAAGCCACAACAGTGAACAACTCAACACACTGTGACGTAATGAATATACCACACCTACGGGGCTACAAGGAACCACTACAATACCACCACCACTACTACAACAACAACAACAACAACAACAACAACACGATGATGATGATGATGGAGGTGGTGCTGGAGGCAGAGTTCGTCCTCACACCTCCACTAAGCACTGGGTATGACAACACTGTAGGACTGGAGATTAGTACTCCAGATACTCATAATACCCCTGTGGGATGGATAGGCTTCCGACGCTATCCATCTGCTGGTAATGAGTATCTGGAGTTCACTTGTCTCCAGGATTATATTGGTCGTGTGGTGACTCCCTGGAATATCACACCAGCACACAACACCATCAGTATCATACTCAAGGTAAGCCTCTCTCTCTCTCTCTCTCTCTCTCTCTCTCTCTCTCTCTCTCTCTCTCTCTCTCTTGTAAGGGGATAATTATGTTATGTTGGTTATGTAAGATTAAGGGGGTGCGGGAGTAGGGGACAGGCTTGGGGGATGTTTTGGGGGTGCGGGAATAAGAAGATAGTGTGTGTGTGTGTGTGTGTGTGAAAAATTGGGGGATGAAGGAATAATATATCTGTGTGTGTGTGAGTATGTGTGTGTGTGTTATATTAGTGGATGAAGGCATAATGTATGTGTGTGTGTGTGTGTGTGTGTGTGACAAATTAGTGGATCAAGGAATAATGTGTATGTGTGTGTGTGTGTGTGTGAAAAATTGGGGGATGAAGGAATAATATATCTGTGTGTGTGTGAGTATGTGTGTGTGTGTTATATTAGTGGATGAAGGCATAATGTATGTGTGTGTGTGTGTGTGTGTGTGTGACAAATTAGTGGATCAAGGAATAATGTGTATGTGTGTGTGTGTGTGTGGAACCAATGTTGTTAATGGTGCTACAGATTACAAAGTGGTGTGTGTGTGTGTGTGTGTGTGTGTGTAACCAATGTTGTTAATGGTGCTACAGATTACAAAGTGGTGTGTGTGTGTGTGTGTGTGTGTGTGTGTGTGTGTTAAACTAATGGTGTTAATGGTGTTACAGATTACAAAGTGGTGTGTGTGTGTGTGTTAAACTAATGGTGTTACTGGTGTTACAGATTACAGAGTGGAGGATGCAGGTATATCAACATGT
>JAWZYT010003025.1:40000-42500 GCA_034508575.1 Petrolisthes manimaculis | reverse complement strand
ATTCTTGTTTTGCCTTCAAGTAATTAATTAATTCATAGTAAACAATTATCATACTTTGTCTCCTTGGCCATAATACTAGTGTTTAAAAAGTCACACTTAGTTGTGCTATGAAAAAAAATTAATGTTGTGTTGCAAAAATTTATCTACACGTCTAAGATTCTTTCGTTTGTATGCTAACAAACCACTATGAACCACTGTGGAATCGACCCTATGTACAGTCGTGGTCAATAAAAATCCTCCACATATATGTAGCTATATAACAAATTGCTGTTTAATGTTTTCATGTTCACATGTAATGTTATTGTTTTATGTAGTGTATAGCTGCTTGTATTAAATTAAATGATGGTACTTAAAGTGAGTGTGTGTGTGTAATAATTGTTTGTAATAAATTAAACGATGGTACTTAACCTATTTATTGGAAAGTTTATTAGCTAAGGAACAGAGGGAAGCTGTTAAAATCTGACGTGAATTACTCTTATATGGATGATTTATTGACCACAACTGTAGGTTTCAATGTAACCAAATATGTATCACTCATTGCTTATATCTGATGCTTACTGATGTTGTATATGCTGGTATTTTTATTCTGTGTGTGTGGTTTTTTTTTTGTGTGTGTGAGTTGGATAGAGAAAGAGAGAGAGAGTGAGAGAGAGTTGGTGTGTTTTTGTTTCTTGTGTATGAGAGAGAGGGGGAAAGAGAAAGTGTGTGTGTGTGTTCTATAATATCTAGAATAAAATGAATGAGTGATTCTGACACTCTGTGGTTGGACTGACACACACACAGACCTTTACTGTTTTTTGTACTGGTATTTACTTTGAATATAACCTGCATTCTAATGATATAGTAGCCTATACTTTTGGTACAGCCACAATGAAATAACCAACGACACTTTCCTTCCATCATGCAAATAAATCAGTATCATATCAAAATATAATCATACAACAATATTTTATGTCAACTCAACCCCCTTAATTATTATGAGGTGCTGCAAAATAATACAGGTGTTGTTCTTTATTACCAAAATATTTACCACGATGGAAGGAAAGTATTGGTGGATATTATTATTATGAGGTGGTGCAAAATCATACACGTGTTGTTCTTTATTACCAAGATATTTACCACGATGGAAGGAAAGTATTGGTGGATATTTGATTGTGGCTGTACACCCGAGCTCGTAAATTCGCGACCACGTCATCAAAATATTAATGTCATTTGCGCTGGTAACATTTATTCGGGACCACATACTTAGATGTTTATGTCATTTGAGCTGGTAACATTTAATTGGGACCACCTACTTAGATGTTCATGCTATTTGAGCTGGTAACATTTATTTGGGGAGGAATCAGAGTAGGTGGAACATAGTAGATGGATATGATACAATCTGTAGTGTTTTCGTGGGTACTACACCATAGGAGTTTCAAATAGTAGACTCTGTACAAGGCACAAGTTTATTATGGAACACACACAAGAAACAGGAGGACACGCAGGTGATACAAAATAACCACGTGGGGCTACGACGCAGCGTGGCTAGCTGGACGTCGGGTGGTGTGGTTACTTCTGCAGTAGTGCGTGTCGTGTCTAGGTGGAGGTGTTCTCGTGTCCAGTGTCCAAGGGTGAGTGAGGAAGTCAGAGGGCAGCGGCCTGGCTTTTATGTCCTATGGTAAAGGATTAACTCTTGCCCCAGGCGCGCTTGACCAGGGATTAAGTTTATTAATAGACAGCTGGAATACTGTCTGTCTCCTCTCCATACAATGGTATAGCAACACGTGGTAGAAGAATAAGGAGTGGACACTACAATAAGGAGTGGAACACTACAATGTATGTATGTGTATGTTTGTATGTATTATTATTATTAATAAAATTATTTCCCTTTAATTAAAATAAAAATAAAAATAAAATAGTCTCCCATAAAAATATCTGATAATTATTAAGTTTTCTATGACAAAAAAATAAAAGAAAACCAATTACTATAAATAAAATACTCGGGAATTAAAGGCCAAACGTCGGTAAAAAAGGCCAAATTTGGCATTACAGTTTGCATGCCAGTCCATAAATGTAGTTACTCAGTTGACTACCCCTCCCCCCTACCCCCCATTAGGGGAATATGGGGGGGGGGGGTGTAGGGGGTGTTGGGAGGGAGGGTGGGGGTGTATTAGGGGATATGGGGGAGGGGTGTAGGGGTGGTAGCTTCGAAGCTGATTCACTTATTCGAAGCTGGTTCATTCTAAGCTACCACCCCTACACCCCCTCCCCCATACCCCCCACCCTCCCTCCCAACACCCCCTATACCCCCCCCCCCCCTATATTCCCCTAATTGGGGGTAGAGGGGAGGGGTAGTCAACTCAGTAACCACATTTATGGACTGCCATTCAAACAGTAATTTTCAGCCAACATTTTTTTCTCTATAAGTGTTGCCAACTATGGGGAATTTTCACTAGATATGGGGAATCAGAGGTAATAATGGGTACTAATTATTGATTAATATTTAACCCATTTATTT
>JAWZYT010003025.1:0-35000 GCA_034508575.1 Petrolisthes manimaculis | reverse complement strand
GAGTGGCCAGTAATGAGTGGCGAGTAATGAGTGGCGAGTAATGAGTGGCGAGTGGCGAGTGGGGAGTGGCGAGTGATGAGTAATGAGTGGCGAGTGGCGAGTGGCGATAATTAGTGGCGAGTGGGGAGTAATGAGTGGCGAGTAATGAGTGGCGAGTAATTAGTGGCGAGTGGCGAGTAATGAGTTTCGAGTGGCGAGTGGCGAGTAACGAGTGGCGAGTAATGAGTGGCGAGTAATGAGTGGCGAGTAATGAGTGGCGAGTGGCGAGTAATGAGTTTCGAGTGGCGAGTGGCGAGTAATGAGTGGCGAGTGGCGAGTAATGAGTGGCGAGTGATGAGTGGCGAGTAATGAGTGGCGAGTAATGAGTGGCGAGTAATGAGTGACAAGTAATGAGTGGTGAGTAATGAGTGGCGAGTGGCGAGTAATGAGTAGCGAGTAATGAGTGGCGAGTGGCAAGTAATGAGTGGCAAGTAATGAGTGGTGAGTAATGGGTGGCGAGTGTTGAGTGGTGAGTAATGAGTGGCGAGTGGCGAGTAATGAGTGGCAAGTAATGAGTGGCAAGTATTGAGTAGCGAGTGGCGAGTAATGAGTGGCGAGTGGCGAGTAATGAGTGGCGAGTAATGAGTGGCGAGTAATGAGTAATGAGTGGCAAGTAATGAGTGGCGAGTGTTGAGTGGCGAGTAATGAGTGGCGAGTAAAGAGTGGCGAGTGGCGAGTAATGAGTGGCGAGTAATGAGTGGCGAGTAATGAGTGGCAAGTGGCGAGTGGGGAGTGGCGAGTGGCGAGTAATGAGTGGTGAGTGGCGAGTAACGAGTGGCGAGTGGTGAGTAAAGAGTGGCGAGTGGCGAGTAATGAGTGGCGAGTAATGAGTGGCGAGTAATGAGTGGCGAGTGGCGAGTAATGAGTTTCAAGTGGCGAGTGGTGAGTGGCGAGTAACGAGTGGCGAGTAATGAGTGGTGAGTAATGAGTGGCGAGTAATGAGTGGCGAGTAATGAGTGGCGAGTAATGAGTGGCGAGTAATGAGTGGCGAGTGGCGAGTAATGATTGGCCAGTAATGAGTGGCGAGTAATGAGTGGCGAGTATTGAGTGGCGAGTGGCGAGTGGGGAGTGCAAATGATGAGTAATGAGTGGTGAGTGGCGAGTAGTGAGTGGCGAGTGGCGAGTGGCGAGTAATTAGTGGCGAGTGGCAAGTGGCGAGTAATGAGTGGCGAGTAATGAGTGGCGAGTGGCGAGTAATGAGTTTCGAGTGGCGAGTGGCGAGTGGCGAGTAATGAGTGGCGAGTGGCGAGTAATGAGTGGCGAGTGATGAGTGGCGAGTAATGAGTGGCGAGTAATGAGTGGCGAGTAATGAGTGACAAGTAATGAGTGGTGAGGAATGAGTGGCGAGTGGCGAGTAATGAGTAGCGAGTAATGAGTGGCGAGTGGCAAGTAATGAGTGGCAAGTAATGAGTGGTGAGTAATGGGTGGCGAGTGTTGAGTGGTGAGTAATGAGTGGCGAGTGGCGAGTAATGAGTGGCAAGTAATGAGTGGCAAGTATTGAGTAGCGAGTGGCGAGTAATGAGTGGCGAGTGGCGAGTAATGAGTGGCGAGTAATGAGTGGCGAGTAATGAGTAATGAGTGGCAAGTAATGAGTGGCGAGTGTTGAGTGGCGAGTAATGAGTGGCGAGTAATGAGTGGCGAGTAAAGAGTGGCGAGTGGCGAGTAATGAGTGGCGAGTAATGAGTGGCGAGTAATGAGTGGCAAGTGGCGAGTGGGGAGTGGCGAGTGGCGAGAAATGAGTGGTGAGTGGCGAGTAACGAGTGGCGAGTGGTGAGTAAAGAGTGGCGAGTGGCGAGTAATAAGTGGCGAGTAATGAGTGGCGAGTAATGAGTGGCGAGTGGCGAGTAATGAGTTTCAAGTGGCGAGTGGTGAGTGGCGAGTAACGAGTGGTGAGTAATGAGTGGTGAGTAATGAGTGGCGAGTAATGAGTGGCGAGTAATGAGTGGCGAGTAATGAGTGGCGAGTAATGAGTGGCGAGTGGCGAGTAATGATTGGCCAGTAATGAGTGGCGAGTAATGAGTGGCGAGTATTGAGTGGCGAGTGGCGAGTGGGGAGTGCAAATGATGAGTAATGAGTGGTGAGTGGCGAGTAGTGAGTGGCGAGTGGCGAGTGGCGAGTAATTAGTGGCGAGTGGCAAGTGGCGAGTAATGAGTGGCGAGTAATGAGTGGCGAGTGGCGAGTAATGAGTTTCGAGTGGCGAGTGGCGAGTGGCGAGTAACGAGTGGCGAGTAATGAGTGGCGAGTAATGAGTGGCGAGTAATGAGTGGCAAGTGGCGAGTAATGAGTGGCGAGTGGCGAGTAATGAGTTTCGAGTGGCGAGTGGCGAGTAATGAGTGGCGAGTGGCGAGTAATGAGTGGCGAGTAATGAGTGGCGAGTAATGAGTGGCGAGTAATGAGTGGCGAGTAATGAGTGGTGAGTGGCGAGTAATGAGTGGCAAGTGGTGAGTGGCGAGTAATTTGTGGCGAGTAATGAGTGGCGAGTGGCAAGTAATGAGTGGCAAGTAATGAGTGGTGAGTAATGGGTGGCGAGTGTTGAGTGGCGAGTAATGAGTGGCGAGTGGCGAGTGGCGAGTAATGAGTAGCAAGTAATGAGTGGCGAGTATTGAGTGGCGAGTAATGAGTGGCGAGTAATGAGTGGCGAGTAATGAGTAATGAGTGGCAAGTAATGAGTGGCGAGTGTTGAGTGGCGAGTAATGAGTGGCGAGTAATGAGTGGCGAGTAATGAGTGGCGAGTAATGAGTGGCGAGTAATGAGTGGCGAGTAATGAGTGGCGAGTGGCGAGTAATGAGTGGCGAGTGGCGAGTAATGAGTGGCGAGTAATGAGTGGCGAGTGGCGAGTGGGGAGTGGCGAGTGGCGAGTAATGAGTGGTGAGTGGCGAGTAATGAGTGGCAAGTGGCGAGTGGCGAGTAAAGAGTGGCGAGTGGCGAGTAATGAGTGGCGAGTGGCGAGTGGCGGTTAATGAGTTTCGAGTGGCGAGTGGCGAGTGGCGAGTAACGAGTGGCGAGTAATGAGTGGCGAGTAATGAATGGAGAGTAATGAGTGGCGAGTGGCGAGTATTGAGTGGCGAGTAATGAATGGCGAGTAATGAGTGGCGAGTAATGAGTGGCGAGTAATGAGTGGCGAGTAATGAGTGGTGAGTAGCGAGTAATGAGTGGCAAGTGGCGAGTGGCGAGTAATGAGTGGCGAGTAATGAGTGGCGAGTGGCAAGTAATGAGTGGCAAGTAATGAGTGGTGAGTAATGGGTGGCGAGTGTTGAGTGGCGAGTAATGAGTGGCGAGTGGCGAGTGGCGAGTAATGAGTGGCGAGTATTGAGTGGCGAGTGGCGAGTAATGAGTTGCGAGTGGCGAGTGGCGAGTAATGAGTGGCGAGTAATGAGTGGCGAGTAATGAGTGGCGAGTAATGAGTAATGAGTGGCAAGTAATGAGTGGCGAGTGTTGAGTGGCGAGTAATGAGTGGCGAGTAATGAGTGGCGAGTAATGAGTGGCGAGTAATGAGTGGCGAGTAATGAGTGGCGAGTAATGAGTGGCGAGTGGCGAGTAATGAGTGGCAAGTGGCGAGTGGCGAGTAATGAGTGGCGAGTAATGAGTGGCGAGTGGCAAGTAATGAGTGGCAAGTAATGAGTGGTGAGTAATGGGTGGCGAGTGTTGAGTGGCGAGTAATGAGTGGCGAGTGGCGAGTGGCGAGTGGCGAGTAATGAGTGGCGAGTATTGAGTGGCGAGTGGCGAGTAATGAGTTGCGAGTGGCGAGTAATGAGTGGCGAGTAATGAGTGGCGAGTAATGAGTGGCGAGTAATGAGTAATGAGTGGCGAGTGTTGAGTGGCGAGTAATGAGTGGCGAGTAATGAGTGGCGAGTGGTGAGTAATGAGTGGCGAGTGGCGAGTAATGAGTGGCGAGTAATGAGTGGCGAGTAATGAGTGGCAAGTGGCGAGTAGGGAGTGGCAAGTGGCGAGTAATGAGTGGTGAGTGGCGAGTAACGAGTGGCGAGTGGTGAGTAAAGAGTGGCGAGTGGCGAGTAATGAGTGGCGAGTAATGAGTGGCGAGTAATGAGTGGCGAGTGGCGAGTAATGAGTTTCAAGTGGCGAGTGGCGAGTGGCGAGTAACGAGTGGCGAGTAATGAGTGGTGAGTAGTGAGTGGCGAGTAATGAGTGGCGAGTAATGAGTGGCGAGTAATGAGTGGCGAGTAAAGAGTGGCGAATGGCGAGTAATGAGTGGCGAGTGGCGAGTAATGAGTGGCCAGTAATGAGTGGCGAGTAATGAGTGGCGAGTAATGAGTGGCGAGTGGCGAGTGGGGAGTGCAAATGACGAGTAATGAGTAGTGAGTGGCGAGTAGTGAGTGGCGAGTGGCGAGTAATGAGTTTCAAGTGGCGAGTGGTGAGTGGCGAGTAACGAGTGGCGAGTAATGAGTGGTGAGTAATGAGTGGCGAGTAATGAGTGGCGAGTAATGAGTGGCGAGTAATGAGTGGCGAGTAATGAGTGGCGAGTGGCGAGTAATGATTGGCCAGTAATGAGTGGCGAGTATTGAGTGGCGAGTGGCGAGTGGGGAGTGCAAATGATGAGTAATGAGTGGTGAGTGGCGAGTAGTGAGTGGCGAGTGGCGAGTGGCGAGTAATTAGTGGCGAGTGGCAAGTGGCGAGTAATGAGTGGCGAGTAATGAGTGGCGAGTGTCGAGTAATGAGTTTCGAGTGGCGAGTGGCGAGTAATGAGTGGCGAGTGGCGAGTAATGAGTGGCGAGTGATGAGTGGCGAGTAATGAGTGGCGAGTAATGAGTGGCGAGTAATGAGTGACAAGTAATGAGTGGTGAGGAATGAGTGGCGAGTGGCGAGTAATGAGTAGCGAGTAATGAGTGGCGAGTGGCAAGTAATGAGTGGCAAGTAATGAGTGGTGAGTAATGGGTGGCGAGTGTTGAGTGGTGAGTAATGAGTGGCGAGTGGCGAGTAATGAGTGGCAAGTAATGAGTGGCAAGTATTGAGTAGCGAGTGGCGAGTAATGAGTGGCGAGTGGCGAGTAATGAGTGGCGAGTAATGAGTGGCGAGTAATGAGTAATGAGTGGCAAGTAATGAGTGGCGAGTGTTGAGTGGCGAGTAATGAGTGGCGAGTAATGAGTGGCGAGTAAAGAGTGGCGAGTGGCGAGTAATGAGTGGCGAGTAATGAGTGGCGAGTAATGAGTGGCAAGTGGCGAGTGGGGAGTGGCGAGTGGCGAGAAATGAGTGGTGAGTGGCGAGTAACGAGTGGCGAGTGGTGAGTAAAGAGTGGCGAGTGGCGAGTAATAAGTGGCGAGTAATGAGTGGCGAGTAATGAGTGGCGAGTGGCGAGTAATGAGTTTCAAGTGGCGAGTGGTGAGTGGCGAGTAACGAGTGGTGAGTAATGAGTGGTGAGTAATGAGTGGCGAGTAATGAGTGGCGAGTAATGAGTGGCGAGTAATGAGTGGCGAGTAATGAGTGGCGAGTGGCGAGTAATGATTGGCCAGTAATGAGTGGCGAGTAATGAGTGGCGAGTATTGAGTGGCGAGTGGCGAGTGGGGAGTGCAAATGATGAGTAATGAGTGGTGAGTGGCGAGTAGTGAGTGGCGAGTGGCGAGTGGCGAGTAATTAGTGGCGAGTGGCAAGTGGCGAGTAATGAGTGGCGAGTAATGAGTGGCGAGTGGCGAGTAATGAGTTTCGAGTGGCGAGTGGCGAGTGGCGAGTAACGAGTGGCGAGTAATGAGTGGCGAGTAATGAGTGGCGAGTAATGAGTGGCAAGTGGCGAGTAATGAGTGGCGAGTGGCGAGTAATGAGTTTCGAGTGGCGAGTGGCGAGTAATGAGTGGCGAGTGGCGAGTAATGAGTGGCGAGTAATGAGTGGCGAGTAATGAGTGGCGAGTAATGAGTGGCGAGTAATGAGTGGTGAGTGGCGAGTAATGAGTGGCAAGTGGTGAGTGGCGAGTAATTTGTGGCGAGTAATGAGTGGCGAGTGGCAAGTAATGAGTGGCAAGTAATGAGTGGTGAGTAATGGGTGGCGAGTGTTGAGTGGCGAGTAATGAGTGGCGAGTGGCGAGTGGCGAGTAATGAGTAGCAAGTAATGAGTGGCGAGTATTGAGTGGCGAGTAATGAGTGGCGAGTAATGAGTGGCGAGTAATGAGTAATGAGTGGCAAGTAATGAGTGGCGAGTGTTGAGTGGCGAGTAATGAGTGGCGAGTAATGAGTGGCGAGTAATGAGTGGCGAGTAATGAGTGGCGAGTAATGAGTGGCGAGTAATGAGTGGCGAGTGGCGAGTAATGAGTGGCGAGTGGCGAGTAATGAGTGGCGAGTAATGAGTGGCGAGTGGCGAGTGGGGAGTGGCGAGTGGCGAGTAATGAGTGGTGAGTGGCGAGTAATGAGTGGCAAGTGGCGAGTGGCGAGTAAAGAGTGGCGAGTGGCGAGTAATGAGTGGCGAGTGGCGAGTGGCGGTTAATGAGTTTCGAGTGGCGAGTGGCGAGTGGCGAGTAACGAGTGGCGAGTAATGAGTGGCGAGTAATGAATGGAGAGTAATGAGTGGCGAGTGGCGAGTATTGAGTGGCGAGTAATGAATGGCGAGTAATGAGTGGCGAGTAATGAGTGGCGAGTAATGAGTGGCGAGTAATGAGTGGTGAGTAGCGAGTAATGAGTGGCAAGTGGCGAGTGGCGAGTAATGAGTGGCGAGTAATGAGTGGCGAGTGGCAAGTAATGAGTGGCAAGTAATGAGTGGTGAGTAATGGGTGGCGAGTGTTGAGTGGCGAGTAATGAGTGGCGAGTGGCGAGTGGCGAGTAATGAGTGGCGAGTATTGAGTGGCGAGTGGCGAGTAATGAGTTGCGAGTGGCGAGTGGCGAGTAATGAGTGGCGAGTAATGAGTGGCGAGTAATGAGTGGCGAGTAATGAGTAATGAGTGGCAAGTAATGAGTGGCGAGTGTTGAGTGGCGAGTAATGAGTGGCGAGTAATGAGTGGCGAGTAATGAGTGGCGAGTAATGAGTGGCGAGTAATGAGTGGCGAGTAATGAGTGGCGAGTGGCGAGTAATGAGTGGCAAGTGGCGAGTGGCGAGTAATGAGTGGCGAGTAATGAGTGGCGAGTGGCAAGTAATGAGTGGCAAGTAATGAGTGGTGAGTAATGGGTGGCGAGTGTTGAGTGGCGAGTAATGAGTGGCGAGTGGCGAGTGGCGAGTGGCGAGTAATGAGTGGCGAGTATTGAGTGGCGAGTGGCGAGTAATGAGTTGCGAGTGGCGAGTAATGAGTGGCGAGTAATGAGTGGCGAGTAATGAGTGGCGAGTAATGAGTAATGAGTGGCGAGTGTTGAGTGGCGAGTAATGAGTGGCGAGTAATGAGTGGCGAGTGGTGAGTAATGAGTGGCGAGTGGCGAGTAATGAGTGGCGAGTAATGAGTGGCGAGTAATGAGTGGCAAGTGGCGAGTAGGGAGTGGCAAGTGGCGAGTAATGAGTGGTGAGTGGCGAGTAACGAGTGGCGAGTGGTGAGTAAAGAGTGGCGAGTGGCGAGTAATGAGTGGCGAGTAATGAGTGGCGAGTAATGAGTGGCGAGTGGCGAGTAATGAGTTTCAAGTGGCGAGTGGCGAGTGGCGAGTAACGAGTGGCGAGTAATGAGTGGTGAGTAGTGAGTGGCGAGTAATGAGTGGCGAGTAATGAGTGGCGAGTAATGAGTGGCGAGTAAAGAGTGGCGAATGGCGAGTAATGAGTGGCGAGTGGCGAGTAATGAGTGGCCAGTAATGAGTGGCGAGTAATGAGTGGCGAGTAATGAGTGGCGAGTGGCGAGTGGGGAGTGCAAATGACGAGTAATGAGTAGTGAGTGGCGAGTAGTGAGTGGCGAGTGGCGATTGGCGAGTAATTAGTGGCGAGTGGCAAGTGGCGAGTAATGAGTGGCGAGTAATGAGTGGCGAGTAATGAGTGGCGAGTGGCGAGTAATGAGTTTCGAGTGGCGAGTGGCGAGTGGCGAGTAACGAGTGGCGAGTAATGAGTGGCGAGTAATGAGTGGCGAGTAATGAGTGGCGAGTAATGAGTGGCAAGTGGCGAGTAATGAGTGGCGAGTGGCGAGTAATGAGTTTCGAGTGGCGAGTGGCGAGTAATGAGTGGCGAGTGGCAAGTAATGAGTGGCGAGTAATGAGTGGCGAGTGGCGAGTAATGAGTTTCGAGTGGCGAGTGGCGAGTAATGACTGGCGAGTGGCGAGTGGCGAGTAATGAGTGGCGAGTAATGAGTGGCAAGTGGCGAGTGGCGAGTAATGAGTGGCGAGTAATGAGTGGCGAGTGGCAAGTAATGAGTGGCAAGTAATGAGTGGTGAGTAATGAGTGGCGAGTGTTGAGTGGCGAGTAATGAGTGGCGAGTGGCGAGTGGCGAGTAATGAGTGGCGAGTATTGAGTGGCGAGTGGCGAGTAATGAGTTGCGAGTGGCGAGTGGCGAGTAATGAGTGGCGAGTAATGAGTGGCGAGTAATGAGTGGCGAGTAATGAGTGGTGAGTGGCGAGTAATGAGTGGCAAGTGGCGAGTGGCGAGTAATGAGTGGCGAGTAATAAGTGGCGAGTGGCAAGTAATGAGTGGCAAGTAATGAGTGGTGAGTAATGGGTGGCGAGTGTTGAGTGGCGAGTAATGAGTGGCAAGTGGCGAGTGGCGAGTGGCGAGTAATGAGTGGTGAGTATTGAGAGGCGAGTGGCGAGTAATGAGTTGCGAGTGGCGAGTAATGAGTGGCGAGTAATGAGTGGCGAGTAATGAGTGGCGAGTAATGAGTAATGAGTGGCAAGTAATGAGTGGCGAGTGTTGAGTGGCGAGTAATGAGTGGCGAGTAATGAGTGGCGAGTGGCGAGTAATGAGTGGCGAGTGGCGAGTGGCGAGTGGCGAGTAATGAGTGGCGAGTAATGAGTGGCAAGTAATGAGTGGCAAGTGGCGAGTAGGGAATGGCGAGTGGCGAGTAATGAGTGGTGAGTGGCGAGTAACGAGTGGCGAGTGGTGAGTAAAGAGTGGCGAGTGGCGAGTAATGAGTGGCGAGTAATGAGTGGTGAGTAATGAGTGGCGAGTGGCGAGTAATGAGTTTCAAGTGGCGAGTGGCGAGTGGCGAGTAACGAGTGGCGAGTAATGAGTGGTGAGTAATGAGTGGCGAGTAATGAGTGGCGAGTAATGAGTGGCGAGTAATGAGTGGCGAGTAAAGAGTGGCGAATGGCGAGTAATGAGTGGCGAGTGGCGAGTAATGAGTGGCCAGTAATGAGTGGCGAGTAATGAGTGGCGAGTAATGAGTGGCGAGTGGCGAGTGGGGAGTGCAAATGACGAGTAATGAGTGGTGAGTGGCGAGTAGTGAGTGGCGAGTGACGATTGGCGAGTAATTAGTGGCGAGTGGCAAGTGGCGAGTAATGAGTGGCGAGTAATGAGTGGCGAGTAATGAGTGGCGAGTGGCGAGTAATGAGTTTCGAGTGGCGAGTGGCGAGTGGCGAGTAACGAGTGGCGAGTAATGAGTGGCGAGTAATGAGTGGCGAGTAATGAGTGGCGAGTAATGAGTGGCAAGTGGCGAGTAGGGAGTGGCAAGTGGCGAGTAATGAGTGGTGAGTGGCGAGTAACGAGTGGCGAGTGGTGAGTAAAGAGTGGCGAGTGGCGAGTAATGAGTGGCGAGTAATGAGTGGCGAGTAATGAGTGGCGAGTGGCGAGTAATGAGTTTCAAGTGGCGAGTGGCGAGTGGCGAGTGGCGAGTAACGAGTGGCGAGTAATGAGTGGTGAGTAATGAGTGGCGAGTAATGAGTGGCGAGTAATGAGTGGCGAGTAATGAGTGGCGAGTAAAGAGTGGCGAATGGCGAGTAATGAGTGGCGAGTGGCGAGTAATGAGTGGCCAGTAATGAGTGGCGAGTAATGAGTGGCGAGTAATGAGTGGCGAGTGGCGAGTGGGGAGTGCAAATGACGAGTAATGAGTAGTGAGTGGCGAGTAGTGAGTGGCGAGTGGCGATTGGCGAGTAATTAGTGGCGAGTGGCAAGTGGCGAGTAATGAGTGGCGAGTAATGAGTGGCGAGTAATGAGTGGCGAGTGGCGAGTAATGAGTTTCGAGTGGCGAGTGGCGAGTGGCGAGTAACGAGTGGCGAGTAATGAGTGGCGAGTGGCAAGTAATGAGTGGCAAGTAATGAGTGGTGAGTAATGAGTGGCGAGTGTTGAGTGGCGAGTAATGAGTGGCGAGTGGCGAGTGGCGAGTAATGAGTGGCGAGTATTGAGTGGCGAGTGGCGAGTAATGAGTTGCGAGTGGCGAGTGGCGAGTAATGAGTGGCGAGTAATGAGTGGCGAGTAATGAGTGGCGAGTAATGAGTGGTGAGTGGCGAGTAATGAGTGGCAAGTGGCGAGTGGCGAGTAATGAGTGGCGAGTAATGAGTGGCGAGTGGCAAGTAATGAGTGGCAAGTAATGAGTGGTGAGTAATGGGTGGCGAGTGTTGAGTGGCGAGTAATGAGTGGCAAGTGGCGAGTGGCGAGTGGCGAGTAATGAGTGGCGAGTATTGAGTGGCGAGTGGCGAGTAATGAGTTGCGAGTGGCGAGTAATGAGTGGCGAGTAATGAGTGGCGAGTAATGAGTGGCGAGTAATGAGTAATGAGTGGCAAGTAATGAGTGGCGAGTAATGAGTGGCGAGTAATGAGTGGCGAGTGGCGAGTAATGAGTGGCGAGTGGCGAGTGGCGAGTGGCGAGTAATGAGTGGCGAGTAATGAGTGGCAAGTAATGAGTGGCAAGTGGCGAGTAGGGAGTGGCGAGTGGCGAGTAATGAGTGGTGAGTGGCGAGTAACGAGTGGCGAGTGGTGAGTAAAGAGTGGCGAGTGGCGAGTAATGAGTGGCGAGTAATGAGTGGTGAGTAATGAGTGGCGAGTGGCGAGTAATGAGTTTCAAGTGGCGAGTGGCGAGTGGCGAGTAACGAGTGGCGAGTAATGAGTGGTGAGTAATGAGTGGCGAGTAATGAGTGGCGAGTAATGAGTGGCGAGTAATGAGTGGCGAGTAAAGAGTGGCGAATGGCGAGTAATGAGTGGCGAGTGGCGAGTAATGAGTGGCCAGTAATGAGTGGCGAGTAATGAGTGGCGAGTAATGAGTGGCGAGTGGCGAGTGGGGAGTGCAAATGACGAGTAATGAGTGGTGAGTGGCGAGTAGTGAGTGGCGAGTGACGATTGGCGAGTAATTAGTGGCGAGTGGCAAGTGGCGAGTAATGAGTGGCGAGTAATGAGTGGCGAGTAATGAGTGGCGAGTGGCGAGTAATGAGTTTCGAGTGGCGAGTGGCGAGTGGCGAGTAACGAGTGGCGAGTAATGAGTGGCGAGTAATGAGTGGCGAGTAATGAGTGGTGAGTAATGAGTGGCAAGTGGCGAGTAATGAGTGGCGAGTGGCGAGTAATGAGTTTCGAGTGGCGAGTGGTGAGTAATGAGTGGCGAGTGGCGAGTAATGAGTGGCGAGTAATGAGTGGCGAGTGGCGAGTAATGAGTTTCGAGTGGCGAGTGGCGAGTAATGAGTGGCGAGTGGCGAGTGGCGAGTAATGAGTGGCGAGTAATGAGTGGCGAGTAATGAGTGGCGAGTGGCGAGTAATGAGTTTCGAGTGGCGAGTGGCGAGTGGCGAGTAAAGAGTGGCGAGTAATGAGTGGCGAGTAATGAGTGGCGAGTAATGAGTGGCGAGTAATGAGTAATGTGTGGCAAGTAATGAGTGGCGAGTGTTGAGTGGCGAGTAATGAGTGGCGAGTAATGAGTGGCAAGTAATGAGTGGCGAGTGGCGAGTAATGAGTGGCGAGTAATGAGTGGCGAGTAATGAGTGGCGAGTGGCGAGTAATGAGTGGTGAGTGGCGAGTAATGAGTGGCGAGTAATGAGTGGCGAGTGGCGAGTGGGGAGTGGCGAGTGGCGAGTAATGAGTGGTGAGTGGCGAGTAATGAGTGGCGAGTGGCGAGTGGCGAGTAAAGAGTGGCGAGTGGCGAGTAATGAGTGGCGAGTGGCGAGTGGCGGGTAATGAGTTTCGAGTGGCGAGTGGCGAGTAACGAGTGGCGAGTAATGAGTGGCGAGTAATGAATGGCGAGTATTGAGTGGCGAGTAATGAGTGGAGAGTAATGAGTGGTGAGTGGCGAGTATTGAGTGGCGAGTAATGAGTGCCGAGTAATGAGTGGCGAGTAATGAGTGGCGAGTAACGAGTGGCGAGTAATGAGTGGTGAGTGGCGAGTAATGAGTGGCAAGTGGCGAGTGGCGAGTAATGAGTGGCGAGTAATGAGTGGCGAGTGGCAAGTAATGAGTGGCAAGTAATGAGTGGTGAGTAATGGGTGGCGAGTGTTGAGTGGCGAGTAATGAGTGGCGAGTGGCGAGTGGCGAGTAATGAGTGGCAAGTATTGAGGTGAAAGTGGCGAGTAATGAGTTGCGAGTGGCGAGTAATGAGTGGCGAGTAATGAGTGGCGAGTAATGAGTGGCGAGTAATGAGTAATGAGTGGCAAGTAATGAGTGGCGAGTGTTGAGTGGCGAGTAATGAGTGGCGAGTAATGAGTGGCGAGTGGCGAGTAATGAGTGGCGAGTGGCGAGTAATGAGTAGCGAGTAATGAGTGGCGAGTAATGAGTGGCAAGTGGCGAGTAGGGAGTGGTGAGTGGCGAGTAATGAGTGGTGAGTGGCGAGTAACGAGTGGCGAGTGGTGAGTAAAGAGTGGCGAGTGGCGAGTAATGAGTGGCGAGTAATGAGTGGCGAGTGGCGAGTAATGAGTTTCAAGTGGCGAGTGGCGAGTGGCGAGTAACGAGTGGCGAGTAATGAGTGGTGAGTAATGAGTGGCGAGTAATGAGTGGCGAGTAATGAGTGGTGAGTAATGAGTGGCGAGTAAAGAGTGGCGAATGGCGAGTAATGAGTGGCGAGTGGCAAGTAATGAGTGGCCAGTAATGAGTGGCGAGTAATGAGTGGCGAGTAATGAGTGGCGAGTGGCGAGTGTGGAGTGCAAATGACGAGTAATGAGTGGTGAGTGGCGAGTAGTGAGTGGCGAGTGGCGAGTGGCGAGTAATTAGTGGCGAGTGGCAAGTGGCGAGTAATGAGTGGCGAGTAATGAGTGGCGAGTAATGAGTGGCGAGTGGCGAGTAATGAGTTTCGTGTGGTGAGTAACGAGTGGCGAGTAATGAGTGGCGAGTAATGAGTGGCGAGTAATGAGTGGCGAGTGGCGGGTGGGGAGTGGCGAGTAATTAGTGGCGAGTGGCGAGTAATGAGTTTCGAGTGGCAAGTGGCGAGTAATGAGTGGCGAGTGGCGAGTAATGAGTGGCGAGTAATGAGTGGCGAGTGGCGAGTAATGAGTTTCGAGTGGCGAGTGGCGAGTAATGAGTGGCGAGTGGCGAGTGGCGAGTAATGAGTTGCGAGTAATGAGTGGCGAGTAAAGAGTGGCGAGTGGCGAGTAATGAGTTTCGAGTGGCGAGTGGCGAGTGGCGAGTAATGAGTGGCAAGTAATGAGTGGCGAGTAATGAGTGGCGAGTAATGAGTGGCGAGTAATGAGTGGCGAGTAGCGAGTAATGAGTGGCGAGTGGCGAGTAATGAGTGGCGAGTGGCGAGTAATGAGTGGCGAGTGGCGAGTAATGAGTGGCGAGTAATATGTGGCGAGTAATGAGTGGCGAGTAATGAGTGGCGAGTAATGAGTGGCGAGTAATGAGTGGTGAGTGGCGAGTAATGAGTGGCAAGTGGTGAGTGGCGAGTAATGAGTGGCGAGTAATGAGTTTCGAGTGGCAAGTAATGAGTGGCAAGTAATGAGTGGTGAGTAATGGGTGGCGAGTGTTGAGTGGCGAGTAATGAGTGGCGAGTGGCAAGTAATGAGTGGCGAGTATTGAGTGGCGAGTGGCGAGTAATGAGTGGCGAATGGCGAGTGGCGAGTAATGAGTGGCGAGTAATGAGTGGCGAGTAATGAGTGGCGAGAAATGAGTAATGAGTGGCAAGTAATGAGTGGCGAGTGTTGAGTGGCGAGTAATGAGTGGCGAGTAATGAGTGGCGAGTAATGAGTGGCGAGTAAGGAGTAATGAGTGGCGAGTAATGAGTGGCGAGTAATGAGTGGCGAGTGGCGAGTAATGAGTGGCGAGTGGCGAGTAATGAGTGGCGAGTAATGAGTGGCGAGTAATGAGTGACGAGTGGCGAGTGGGGAGTGGCGAGTGGCGAGTAATGAGTGGTGAGTGGCGAGTAATGAGTGGCGAGTTGCGAGTGTCGAGTAATGAGTGGCGAGTGGCGAGTGGCGGGTAATGAGTTTCGAGTGGCGAGTGGCGAGTGGCGAGTAACGAGTGGCGAGTAATGAGTGGCGAGTAATGAGTGGCGAGTATTGAGTGGCGAGTAATGAGTGGAGAGTAATGAGTGGCGAGTGGCGAGTATTGAGTGGCGAGTAATGAGTGGCGAGTAATGAGTGGCGAGTAATGAGTGGCGAGTAATGAGTGGCGAGTAATGAGTGGTGAGTGGCGAGTAATGAGTGGCGAGTAATGAGTGGCGAGTAATGAGTGGCGAGTAATGAGTGGCGAGTGGGGAGTGGCGAGTGGCGAGTAATGAGTGGTGAGTAATGAGTGGCAAGTGGCGAGTAATGAGTGGCGAGTGGCGAGTAATGAGTGGCGAGTAATAAGTGGCAAGTGGCGAGTGGGGAGTGGCGAGTGGTGAGTAAAGAGTGGCGAGTGGCGAGTAATGAGTGGCGAGTAATGAGTGGCGAGTAATGAGTGGCGAGTGGCGAGTAATGAGTTTCAAGTGGCGAGTGGCGAGTGGCGAGTAACGAGTGGCGAGTGGCGAGTAATGAGTGGCGAGTAATAAGTGGCGAGTAATGAGTGGCGAGTGGCGAGTAATGAGTGGCGAGTAATAAGTGGCAAGTAATGAGTGGCGAGTGGCGAGTAATGAGTGGCGAGTGGCGAGTAATGAGTCGCGAGTAATGAGTTGTGAGTAATGAGTGGCGAGTGGCGAGTAATTAGTGGCAAGTAATAAGTGGTGAGTAATGGGTGGCGAGTGTTGAGTGGCGAGTAATGAGTGGCGAGTGGTGAGTGGCGAGTAATGAGTGGCGAGTAATGAGTGGCGAGTAATGAGTGGCGAGTGGCGAGTAATGAGTGGCGAGTAATGAGTGGTGAGTAATGAGTGGCGAGTGTTGAGTGGCGAGTAATGAGTGGCGAGTAATGAGTGGCGAGTGGCGAGTGGGGAGTGGCGAGTGGCGATATATGAGTGGTGAGTGGCGAGTAATGAGTGGCGAGTGGCAAGTAATGAGTGGCGAGTGGCGAGTGGCGAGTAATGAGTGGCGAGTAATGAGTGGCAAGTGGCGATTAATGAGTTTCGAGTGGCGAGTGGCGAGTAATGAGTGACGAGTAATATGTGGTGAGTGGCTAGTAATGAGTGGCGAGTGGCAAGTACTGAGTGGCGAGTAATGAGTGGCGAGTGGCGAGTAATAAGTGACGAGTAATGAATGGTAAGTGGCGAGTAATGAGTGGCGAGTGGCGAGTGGCGAGTATTGAGTGGCGAGTGGCGAGTGGCGAGTAATGAGTAGTGAGTGGCGAGTTATGAGTGGCAAATAATGAGTGGCAAGTGGCGAGTAATGAGTTTCGAGTGGCGAGTGGCGAGTAATGAGTGGCGAGTAATGAGTGGTGAGTAATAAGTGGCGAATAATGAGTGGCGAGTAATGAGTGGCGAGTAATGAGTGGCGAGTAATGAGTGGCGAGTAATGAGTGGCGAGTGACGAGTGGCGAGTAATGAGTGGCGAGTAATGAGTGGCGAGTAATGAGTGGCGAGTGGCGAGTAATAAGGGGCGAGTGGCGAGTAATGAGTGGCGAGTAATCAGTTGTGAGTAATGAGTGGCGAGTGGCGAGTGGCGAGTAATGAGTGGCAAGTAATGAGTGGTGAGTATTGGGTGGCGAGTGTTGAGTGGCGAGTAATGAGTGGCGAGTGGCGAGTGGCGAGTAATGAGTGGCGAGTAATGAGTGGTGAGTAATGAGTGACGAGTGGCGAGTAATGAGTGGTGAGTAATTAGTGGCAAGTAATGAGTGGCGAGTAATGAGTGGCGAGTGGCGAGTAATGAGTGGCGAGTAATGAGTGGTGAGTAATGAGTGGCGAGTGTTGAGTGGCGAGTAATGAGTGGCGAGTAATGATTGGCGAATGGCGAGTGGTGAGTGGCGAGTGGCGATATATGAGTGGTGAGTGGCGAGTAATGAGTGGCGAGTGGCGAGTTTTGAGTGGCGAGTGGCGAGTGGCGAGTAATGAGTGGCGAGTAATGAGTGGCAAGTGGCGAGTAATGAGTTTCAAGTGGCGAGTGGCGAGTAATGAGTGACGAGTAATATGTGGTGAGTGGCTAGTAATGAGTGGCGAGTGGCAAGTACTGAGTGGCGAGTAATGAGTGGCGAGTGGCGAGCAATGAGTGGCTAGTGGCGAGTGGCGAGTAATGAGTAATGAGTGGTGAGTAATGAGTGGCAAATAATGAGTGGCGAGTGGCGAGTAATGAGTTTCGAGTGGCAAGTGGCGAGTAATGAGTGGCGAGTAATGAGTGGCGAGTAATGTGTGGCGAGTAATGAGTGGCGAGTAATAAGTGGCGAGTAATGAGTGGCGAGTGGCGAGTAATGAGTGGCCACTCTCCACTCGAAACTCATTACTCGCCACTCGCCACTCATGACTCGCCACTCATTACTCGCCACTCATTACTGGCCACTCATTGCTCGCCACTCATTACTTGCCATTCGCCACTCTTTACTCGCCACTCATTACTCACCACTCATTACTCGCCACTCATTACTCGCCACTCGCCACTCTTTACTCACCACTCGCCACTCGCCACTCATTACTCGCCACTCACCACTCATTACTCGCCACTCGCCACTCCCCACTCGCCACTCGCCACTCATTACTCGCCACTCATTACTCGCCACTCATTACTCGCCACTCGCCACTCATTACTTGCCACTCGCCACTCATTACTCACCACTCGCCACTCATTACTCGCCACTCATTACTCGCCACTCATTACTCACCACTCATTACTTGCCACTCATTACTCGCCACTCGCCACTCATTACTCGCCACTCGCCACTCATTACTCGCCACTCATTACTCGCCACTCATTACTCGCCACTCAACACTCGCCACTCATTACTTGCCACTCATTACTCATTACTCGCCACTCATTACTCGCCACTCATTACTCGCCACTCATTACTCGCCACTCGCCACTCGCAACTCATTACTCGCCACTCGACACTCAATACTCGCCACTCATTACTCGCCACTCGCCACTCGCCACTCATTACTCGCCACTCAACACTCGCCACCCATTACTCACCACTCATTACTTGCCACTCATTACTTGCCACTCGCCACTCATTACTCGCCACTCATTACTCGCCACTCGCCACTTGCCACTCATTACTCGCCACTCACCACTCATTACTCACCACTCATTACTCGCCACTCATTACTCGCCACTCATTACTCGCCACTCGCCACTCATTCCTCGCCACTCGCCACTCATTACTTACCACTCATTACTCGCCACTCATTACTTGCCACTCATTACTCGCCACTCGCCACTCATTCCTCGCCACTCGCCACTCAATACTCGCCACTCATTACTCGCCACTCATTACTCGCTACTCGTTACTCGCCACTCGCCACTCGAAACTCATTACTCGCCACTCGCCACTCGCCACTCATTACTCGCTACTCGCCACTCTTTACTTGCCACTCGCCACTCGCCACTCATTACTCGCCACTCACCACTCATTACTCGCCACTCGCCACTCCCCACTCGCCACTCGCCACTCATTACTCACCACTCATTACTCGCCACTCATTACTCGCCACTCGCCACTCATTACTCGCCACTCGCCACTCATTACTCGCCACTCATTACTCGCCACTCATTACTCGCCACTCGCCACTCATTACTCGCCACTCATTACTCGCCACTCATTACTCGCCACTCAACACTCGCCACTCATTACTTGCCACTCATTACTCATTACTCGCCACTCATTACTTGCCACTCATTACTCGCCACTCATTACTCGCCACTCGCCACTCGCCACTCATCACTCGCCACTCGCCACTCAATACTCGCCACTCATTACTTGCCACTCATTACTTGCCACTCGCCACTCGCCACTCATTACTCGCCACTCAACACTCGCCACCCATTACTCACCACTCATTACTTGCCACTCATTACTTGCCACTCGCCACTCATTACTCGCCACTCATTACTCGCCACTCGCCACTTGCCACTCATTACTCGCCACTCACCACTCATTACTCGCCACTCATTACTCGCCACTCATTACTCGCCACTCATTACTCGCCACTCGCCACTCATTACTCGCCACTCGCCACTCGAAACTCATTACTCGCCACTCGCCACTCATTACTCGCCACTCATTACTCGCCACTCATTACTCTCCACTCATTACTCGCCACTCGTTACTCGCCACTCGCCACTCGCCACACGAAACTCATTACTCGCCACTCGCCACTCATTATTCGCCACTCATTACTCGCCACTTGCCACTCGCCAAAAATTACTCGCCACTCGCCACTCGCCACTCACTACTCGCCACTCACCACTCATTACTCATCATTTGCACTCCACACTCGCCACTCGCCACTCAATACTTGCCACTCATTACTGGCCACTCATTACTCGCCACTCGCCACTCATTACTCGCCATTCGCCACTCTTTAATCGCCACTCATTACTCGCCACTCATTACTCGCCACTCATTACTCGCCACTCATTACTCACCACTGATTACTCGCCACTCGTTACTCGTAACTCGCCACTCGCCACTTGAAACTCATTACTCGCCACTCGCCACTCATTACTCGCCACTCATTACTCGCCACTCGCCACTCTTTACTCACCACTCGCCACTCGCCACTCATTACTCACCACTCACCACTCATTACTCGCCACTCGCCACTCCCCACTCGCCACTCGCCACTCATTACTCGCCACTCATTACTCGCCACTCATTACTCGCCACTCATTACTCGCCACTCGCCACTCATTACTCGCCACTCATTACTCGCCACTCATTACTCGCCACTCATTACTCGCCACTCATTACTCGCCACTCATTACTCGCCACTCGCCACTCATTACTCGCCACTCATTACTCGCCACTCATTACTCGCCACTCGCCACTCATTACTCGCCACTCATTACTCGCCACTCATTACTCGCCACTCAACACTCGCCACTCATTACTTGCCACTCATTACTCATTACTCGCCACTCATTACTCGCCACTCATTACTCGCCACTCATTACTTGCCACTCGCCACTCGCCACTCATTACTCGCCACTCGCCACTCAATACTCGCCACTCATTACTTTACTTGCCACTCATTACTCGCCACTCGCCACTTGCCACTCATTACTCGCCACTCAACACTCGCCACCCATTACTCACCACTCATTACTTGCCACTCATTACTTGCCACTCGCCACTCGCCACACATTACTCGCCACTCAACACTCGCCACCCATTACTCACCACTCATTACTTGCCACTCATTACTTGCCACTCGCCACTCATTACTCGCCACTCATTACTCGCCACTCGCCACTTGCCACTCATTACTCGCCACTCACCACTCATTACTCGCCTCTCATTACTCGCCACTCATTACTCGCTACTCATTACTCGCCACTCATTACTCGCCACTCATTACACGCCACTCGCCACTCATTACTCGCCACTCGCCACTCGAAACTCATTACTCGCCACTCGCCACTCATTACTCGCCACTCATTACTCGCCACTCATTACTCGCCACTCATTACTCGCCACTCGTTACTCGCCACTCGCCACTCGCCACACGAAACTCATTACTCGCCACTCACCACTCATTATTCGCCACTAATTACTCGCCACTCGCCACTCGCCACTCACTACTCGCCACTCACCACTCATTACTCGTCATTTGCACTCCACACTCGCCACTCGCCACTCATTACTCGCCACTCATTACTCGCCACTCATTACTGGCCACTCATTACTCGCCACTCGCCACTCATTACTCGCCATTCGCCACTCTTTACTCGCCACTCATTACTCGCCACTCATTACTCGCCACTCATTACTCGCCACTCATTACTCACCACTCATTACTCGCCACTCGTTACTCGCCACTCGCCACTCGCCACTTGAAACTCATTACTCGCCACTCGCCACTCATTACTCGCCACTCATTACTCGCCATTCGCCACTCTTTACTCACCACTCGCCACTCGCCACTCATTACTCGTCACTCACCACTCATTACTCGCCACTCGCCACTCCCCACTCGCCACTCGCCACTCATTACTCGCCACTCATTACTCGCCACTCATTACTCGCCACTCGCCACTCATTACTCGCCACTCATTACTCGCCACTCATTACTCGCCACTCATTACTCGCCACTCATTACTCGCCACTCATTACTCGCCACTCATTACTCGCCACTCGCCACTCATTACTCGCCACTCATTACTCGCCACTCATTACTCGCCACTCGCCACTCATTACTCGCCACTCATTACTCGCCACTCATTACTCGCCACTCAACACTCGCCACTCATTACTTGCCACTCATTACTCATTACTCGCCACTCATTACTCGCCACTCATTACTCGCCACTCATTACTTGCCACTCGCCACTCGCCACTCGCCACTCAATACTCGCCACTCATTACTCGCCACTCGCCACTTGCCACTCATTACTCGCCACTCGCCACTTGCCACTCATTACTCGCCTCTCATTACTCGCCACTCATTACTCGCTACTCATTACTCGCCACTCATTACTCGCCACTCATTACACGCCACTCGCCACTCATTACTCGCCACTCGCCACTCGAAACTCATTACTCACCACTCGCCACTCATTACTCGCCACTCATTACTCGCCACTCATTACTCGCCACTCATTACTCGCCACTCGTTACTCGCCACTCGCCACTCGCCACACGAAACTCATTACTCGCCACTCGCCACTCATTACTCGCCACTCATTACTCGCCACTCATTACTCGCCACTTGCCACTCGCCACTAATTACTCGCCACTCGCCACTCGCCACTCACCACTCGCCACTCACCACTCATTACTCGTCATTTGCACTCCACACTCGCCACTCGCCACTCATTACTCGCCACTCATTATTCGCCACTCATTACTGGCCACTCATTACTCGCCACTCGCCACTCATTACTCGCCATTCGCCACTCTTTACTCGCCACTCATTACTCGCCACTCATTACTCGCCACTCATTACTCGCCACTCATTACTCACCACTCATTACTCGCCACTCGTTACTCGCCACTCGCCACTCGCCACTCGCCACTTGAAACTCATTATTCGTCACTCGCCACTCATTACTCTCCACTCATTACTCGCCACTCAATACTCGCCACTCATTACTCGCCACTCATTACTCGCCACTCGTTACTCACCACTCGCCACTCGCCACTCGAAAATCATTACTCGCCACTAGCCACTCGCCACTCATTACTCGCTACTCGCCACTCTTTACTCGCCACTCGCCACTCGCCACTCATTACTCGCCACTCACCACTCATTACTCGCCACTCGCCACTCCCTACTCGCCACTCGACACTCATTACTCGCCACTCATTACTCGCCACTCATTACTCGCCACTCGCCACTCATTACTCGCCACTCGCCACTCATTACTTGCCACTCATTACTCGCCACTCATTACTCGCCACTCGCCACTCATTACTCGCCACTCATTACTCGCCACTCAACACTCGCCACTCATTACTTGCCACTCATTACTCATTACTCGCCACTCATTACGTGCCACTCATTACTCGCCACTCATTACTCGCCACTCGCCACTCGCCACTCATTACTCGCCACTCGCCACTCAATACTCGCCACTCATTAATTGCCACTCATTACTCGCCACTCGCCACTCGCCACTCATTACTCGCCACTCAACACTCGCCACCCATTACTCACCACTCATTACTTGCCACTCATTACTTGCCACTCGCCACTCATTACTCGCCACTCATTACTCGCCACTCGCCACTTGCCACTCATTGCTCGCCACTCACCACTTATTACTCGCCACTCATTACTCGCTACTCATTACTCGCCACTCATTACTCGCCACTCATTACTCGCCACTCATTACTCGCCACTCGCCACTCATTACTCGCCACTCGCCACTCGAAAATCATTACTCGCCACTCGCCACTCATTACTCGCCACTCATTACTCGCCACTCATTACTCGCCACTCGTTACTCGCCACTCGCCACTCGCCACTCATTACTCGCCACTCATTACTCGCTACTCGCCACTCGCCACTTGCCACTCGCCACTAATTACTCGCCACTCGCCACTCGTCACTCACTACTCGCCACTCACCACTCATTACTCGTCATTTGCACTCCACACTCGCCACTCATTACTCGCCACTCATTACTCGCCACTCATTACTGGCCACTCATTACTCGCCACTCGCCACTCATTACTCGCCATTCGCCACTCTTTACTCGCCACTCATTACTCGCCACTCATTACTCGCCACTCATTACTCGCCACTCATTACTCACCACTCATTACTCGCCACTCGTTACTCGCCACTCGCCACTCGCCACTTGAAACTCATTACTTGCCACTCGCCACTCATTACTCGCCACTCATTACTCGCCACTCGCCACTCTTTACTCACCACTCGCCACTCGCCACTCATTACTCGCCACTCACCATTCATTACTCGCCACTCGCCACTCCCCACTCGCCACTCGCCACTCATTACTCGCCACTCATTACTCGCCACTCATTACTCACCACTCATTACTCGCCACTCGCCACTCATTACAAGCCACTCGCCACTCATTACTCGCCACTCATTACTCGCCACTCATTACTCGCCACTCATTACTCGCCACTCATTACTCGCCACTCGCCACTCATTACTCGCCACTCATTACTCGCCACTCATTACTCGCCACTCAACACTCGCCACTCATTACTTGCCACTCATTACTCATTACTCGCCACTCATTTCTCGCCACTCATTACTCGCCACTCGATACTCGCCACTCGCCACTCGCCACTCATAACTCGCCACTTGCCACTCAATACTCGCCACTCATTACTTGCCACTCATTACTCGCCACTCGCCACTTGCCACTCATTACTCGCCACTCAACACTCGCCACCCATTACTCACCACTCATTACTTGCCACTCATTACTTGCCACTCGTCACTCATTACTCGCCACTCATTACTCGCCACTCGCCACTTGCCACTCATTACTCGCCACTCACCACTCATTACTCGCCTCTCATTACTCGCCACTCATTACTCGCCACTCATTACTCGCCACTCATTACTCGCCACTCATTACTCGCCACTCGCCACTCATTACTCGCCACTCGCCACTCGAAACTCATTACTCGCCACTCGCCACTCATTACTCGCCACTCATTACTCGCCACTCATTACTCGCCACTCATTACTCGCCACTCGTTACTCGCCACTCGCCACTCGCCACACGAAACTCATTACTCGCCACTCACCACTCATTACTCGTCATTTGCACTCCACACTCGCCACTCGCCACTCATTACTCGCCACTCATTACTCGCCACTCGCCACTCATTACTCGCCATTCGCCACTCTTTACTCGCAACTCATTACTCGCCACTCATTACTCGCCACTCATTACTCGCCACTCATTACTCACCACTCATTACTCGCCACTCGTTACTCGCCACTCGCCACTTGCCACTCGCCACTTGAAACTCATTACTCGCCACTCGCCACTCATTACTCGCCACTCATTACTCGCCACTCGCCACTCTTTACTCACCACTCGCCACTCATTACTCGCCACTCACCACTCATTACTCGCCACTCGCCACTCCCCACTCGCCACTCGCCACTCACTACTCGCCACTCATTACTCGCCACTCATTACTCGCCACTCGTTACTCACCACACGAAACTCATTACTCGCCACTCGCCACTCATTACTCGCCACTCATTACTCGCCACTCATTACTCGCCACTTGCCACTCGCCACTAATTACTCGCCACTCGCCACTCGCCACTCACTACTCGCCACTCACCACTCATTACTCGTCATTTGCACTCCACACTCGCCACTCGCCACTCATTACTCGCCACTCATTACTCGCCACTCATTACTGGCCACTCATTACTCGCCACTCGCCACTCATTACTCGCCATTCGCCACTCTTTACTCGCCACTCATTACTCGCCACACATTACTCGCCACTCATTACTCGCCACTCATTACTCACCACTCATTACTCGCCACTCGTTACTCGCCACTCGCCACTCGCCACTTGAAACTCATTACTCGCCACTCGCCACTCATTACTCGCCACTCATTACTCGCCATTCGCCACTCTTTACTCACCACTCGCCACTCGCCACTCATTACTCGCCACTCACCACTCATTACTCGCCACTCGCCACTCCCCACTCGCCACTCATTACTCGACACTCATTACTCGCCACTCATTACTCGCCACTCGCCACTCATTACTCGCCACTCGCCACTCATTACTCACCACTCATTACTTGTCACTCATTACTCGCCACTCATTACTCGCCACTCATTACTCGCCACTCATTACTCGCCACTCGTTACTCACCACTCGCCACTTGCCACTCGAAACTCATTACTCGCCACTCGCCACTCATTACTCGCCACTCATTACTCGCCACTCATTACTCGCCACTCGCCAATCGCCACTAATTACTCGCCTCTCACCACTCGCCACTCATTACTCGCCACTCACCACTCATTACATGTCACTCGCCACTCCCCACTCGCCACTCGCCACTCATTACTCGCCACTCATTACTCGCCACTCATTACTGGCCACTCATTACTCGCCACTCGCCACTCATTACTCGCCATTCGCCACTCTTTACTCTCCACTTATTACTCGCCACTCATTACTTGCCACTCATTACTCGCCACACATTACTCGCCACTCATTACTCGCCACTCATTACTCGCCACTTGCCACTCGCCACTCGAAACTCACTACTCGCCACTCGCCACTCATTACTCGCCACTCATTACTCGCCACTCATTACTCGCCACTTGCCAATCTTTACTCGCCACTCGCCACTCGCCACTCATTACTCGCCACTCACCACATATTACTCGCCACTCGCCACTCCCCACTCGCCACTCGCCACTCATTACTCGCCACTCAATACTCGCCACTCATTACTCGCCACTCATTACTCGCCACTCGCCACTCATTACTAGCCACTTGCCACTCATTACTCGCCACTCATTACTCGCCAATCGCCACTCTTCACTCGCCACTCATTACTCGCCACTCATTCCTCGCCACTCAACACTCGCCACTCATTACTTGCCACTCATTACTCATTACTCGCCACTCATTACTCGCCACTCATTACTCGCCACTCATTACTCGCCACTCGCCACTCGCCACTCATTACTCGCCACTTGCCACTCAATACTCGCCACTCATTACTTGCCACTCATTACTCGCCACTCGCCACTCGCCACTCATTACTCGTCACTCAACACTCGCCACCCATTACTCACCACTCATTACTTGCCACTCATTACTTGCCACTCGCCACTCATTACTCGCCACTCATTACTCGCCACTCGCCACTTGCCACTCATTACTCGCCACTCACCACTCATAACTCGCCACTCATTACTCGCCACTCATTACTCGCCACTCATTACTCGCCACTCATTACTCGCCACTCATTACTCGCCACTCATTACTCGCCACTCGCCACTCATTACTTGCCACTCGCCACTCGAAACTCATTACTCGCCACTCGCCACTCATTACTCGCCACTCATTACTCGCCACTCATTACTCGCCACTCATTACTCTCCACTCGTTACTCGCCACTCGCCACTCGCCACTCGAAACTCATTACTCGCCACTCGCCACTCATTACTCGCCACTCATTACTCGCCACTCATTACTCGCCACTTGCCACTCGTCACTAATTACTCGCCACTCGCCACTCGCCACTCACTACTCGCCACTCACCACTCATTACTCGTCATTCGCGCTCCCCACTCGCCACTCGCCACTCATTACTCGCCACTCATTACTCGCCACTCATTACTGGCCACTCATTACTCGCCACTCGCCACTCATTACTCGCCATTCGCCACTCTTTACTAGCCACTCATTACTCGCCACTCATTGCTCGCCACTCATTACTCACCACTCATTACTCGCCACTCGTTACTCGCCACTCGCCACTCGTCACTTGAAACTCATTACTCGCCACTCGCCACTCATTACTCGCCACTCATTACTCGCCACTCATTACTCGCCACTCGCCACTCTTTACTCACCACTCGCCACTCGCTACTCATTACTCGCCACTCACCACTCATTACTCGCCACTCGCCACTCCCCACTCGCCACTCTCCACTCATTACTCGCCACTCATTACTCGCCACTCATTACTCGCCACTCATTACTCGCCACTCACCACTCATTACTCGCCACTTGCCACTCATTACTCGCCACTCATTACTCGCCACTCATTACTCGCCACTCATTACTCGCCACTCATTACTCGCCACTCAATACTCGCCACTCGCCACTCATTACTCGCCACTCATTACTCGCCACTTGCCACTCGCCACTCATTACTTGCCACTCATTACTCGCCACTCATTACTCTTCACTCATTACTCGCCACTCAATACTCGCCACTCATTACTCGCCACTCATTACTCGCCACTCGCCACTCGCCACTCGAAACTCATTACCCGCCACTCGCCACTCGCCACTCATTACTCGCCACTCGCCACTCTTTACTCGCCACTCATTACTCGCCACTCACCACTCATTACTCGCCACTCGCCACTCCCCACTCGCCACTCACCACTCGCCACTCGCCACTCATTACTCGCCACTCGCCACTCATTACTCGCCACTCGCCACTCATTACTCGCCACTCATTACTCGCCACTCATTACTCGCCACTCATTACTCGCCACTCAACACTCGCCACTCATTACTTGCCACTCATTACTCATTACTCGCCACTCATTACTTGCCACTCATTACTCGCCACTCATTACTCGCCACTCGCCATTCGCCACTCATTACTCGCCACTCGCCACTCAATACTCGCCACTCATTACTTGCCACTCATTACTCGCCACTCGCCACTAGCCACTCATTACTCGCCACTCAATACTCGCCACCCATTACTCACCACTCATTACTTGCCACTCATTACTTGCCAATCGCCACTCATTACTCGCCACTCACCACTTGCCACTCATTACTCGCCACTCACCACTCATTACTCGCCATTCATTACTCGCCACTCATTACTCGCCACTCATTACTCGCCACTCATTACTCGCCACTCATTACTTGCCACTCGCCACTCATTACTCGCCACTCGCCACTCGAAACTCATTACTCGCCACTCGCCACTCATTACTCGCCACTCGCCACTCATTACTCGCCACTCATTACTCGCCACTCATTACTCACCACTCGTTACTCGCCACTCGCCACTCACCACTCGAAACTCATTACTCGCCACTCGCCACTCATTACTCGCCACTTGCCACTCGCCACTAATTACTCGCCACTCGCCACTCGCCACTCACTACTCGCCACTTACCACTCATTACTCGTCATTTGCACTCCCCACTCGCCACTCGCCACTCATTACTCGCCACTCATTACTCGCCACTCATTACTGGCCACTCATTACTCGCCACTCGCCACTCATTACTCGCCATTCGCCACTCTTTACTCGCCACTCATTACTCGCCACTCATTACTCGCCACTCATTACTCGCCACTCATTACTCACCACTCATTACTCGCCACTCGTTACTCGCCACTAGCCACTCGCCACTTGAAACTCATTACTCGCCACTCGCCACTCATTACTCGCCACTCATTACTCGCCACTCATTACTCGCCACTCATTACTCGCCACTCATTACTCGCCACTCGCCACTCTATACTCACCACTCGCCACTCGTTACTCGCCACTCACCACTCATTACTCGCCACTCGCCACTCTCCACTCGCCACTTGCCACTTATTACTCGCCACTCATTACTCGCCACTCATTACTCGCCACTCGCCACTCATTACTCGTCACTTGCCACTCATTACTCACCACTCATTACTCGCCACTCGCCACTCCCCACTCGCCACTTGCCACTCATTTCTCGCCACTCATTACTTGCCACTCATTACTCATTACTCGCCACTCATTACTCGCCACTCATTACTCGCCACTCATTACTCGCCACTCGCCACTCATTACTCGCCACTCGCCACTCGCCACTCGCCACTCATTACTCGCCACTCAACACTCGCCACCCATTACTCACCACTCATTGCTTGCCACTCATTACTTGCCACTCGCCACTCATTACTCGCCACTCATTACTCGCCACTCGCCACTCATTACTCGCCACTCGCCACTCATTACTCGCCACTCATTACTCGCCACTCGCCACTCATTACTCGCCACTCATTACTCGCCACTCATTACTCGCCACTCATTACTCGCCACTCAACACTCGCCACCCATTACTCACCACTCATTACTCGCCACTCGCCACTCCCCACTCGCCACTTGCCACTCATTTCTCGCCACTCATTACTTGCCACTCATTACTCATTACTCGCCACTCATTACTCGCCACTCATTACTCGCCACTCATTACTCGCCACTCGCCACTCATTACTCGCCACTCGCCACTCGCCACTCGCCACTCATTACTCGCCACTCAACACTCGCCACCCATTACTCACCACTCATTGCTTGCCACTCATTACTTGCCACTCGCCACTCATTACTCGCCACTCATTACTCGCCACTCGCCACTCATTACTCGCCACTCGCCACTCATTACTCGCCACTCATTACTCGCCACTTGTCACTCGCCACTCATTACTCGCCACTCAATACTCGCCACTCATTACTCGCCACTCAACACTCGCCACTCATTACTTGCCACTCAACACTCGCCACTCGGTACTCGCCACTCATTACTCACCACTCATTACTCGCCACAAATTACTCGCCACTCGCCACTCATTACTCGCCACTCATTACTCGCCACTCGCCACTCGAAACTCATTACTCGCCACTCGCCACTCATTACTCGCCACTCATTACTCGCCACTCATTTCTCGCCACTCGCCACTCGCCACTCATTACCCGCCACTCATTACTCGCCACTCGAAAACTCATTACTTGCCACTCATTACTCGCCACTCGCCACTCATTACTCGCCACTCAACACTCGCCACCCATTACTCACCACTTATTACTTGCCACTCATTACTCGCCACTCATTACTCGCCACTCATTACTCGCCACTCATTACTCGACACTCGAAACTCATTACTCGCCACTCATTACTCGCCACTCGCCACACATTACTCGCCACTCATTACTCGCCACTCATTACTCGCCACTCATTACTCGCCACTCATAACACGCCACTCATTACTCACCACTCGCCACTCGCCACTCGCCACTCGAAACTCATTACACGCCACTCGCCACTCATTACTCGCCACTCATTACTTGCCACTCATTACTCGCCACTCGCCACTCATTACTCGCCACTCGCCACTCATTACTCGCCACTCGCCACTCATTACTCGCCACTTATTACTCGCCACTCATTACTCGCCACTCGCCACTCATTACTCGCCGCTCATTACTCGCCACTCTTTACTCGCCACTCGCCACTCATTACTCGCCACTCACCACTCATTACTCGTCACTCATTACTCGCCACTCGCCACTCGAAACTCATTACTCGCCACTCGCCACTCATTACTTGCCACTCATTACTCGCCACTCGCCACTCGCCACTCATTACTCGCCACTCATTACTCGCCACTTGCCACTCATTACTCGCCACTCATTACTCGCAACTCGCGACTCATTACTCGCCACTCATTACTTGCCACTCATTACTTTCCACTCAACACTCGCCACTCGCCACTTATTACTCGCCACTTGCCACTCATTACTCGCCTCTCATTACTCGCCACTCGCCACTCATTACTCGCCACTCATTACTCGCCACTCATTACACGCCACTCGTTACTCGCCACTCATTACTCGCCACTCATTACTCGCAACTCGCCAATCATTACTCGCCACTCATTACTCGCCACTCATTACTTGCCAATCATTACTCGCCACTCATTACTCGCCACTCATTACTCGCCACTCGCCACTCATTACTCGCCACTCGCCACTCATTACTCGCCACTCACCACTCATTACTCGTCACTCATTACTCGCCACTCGCCACTCGAAACTCATTACTCGCCACTCGCCACTCATTAATCGCCACTCATTACTCGCCACTCGCCACTCGCCACTCATTACCTGCCACTTGCCACTCATTACTCGCCACTCACCATTCATTACTCGCCACTCGCCACTCACCACTCATTACTCGCCACTCATTACTCGCCACTCGCCACTCATTACTCGCCACTCGCCACTCATTACTCGCCACTCACCACTCATTACTCGTCACTCATTACTCGCCACTCGCCACTCGAAACTCATTACTCGCCACTCGCCACTCATTAATCGCCACTCATTACTCGCCACTCGCCACTCGCCACTCATTACCTGCCACTTGCCACTCATTACTCGCCACTCACCATTCATTACTGGCCACTCGCCACTCACCACTCATTACTCGCCACTCATTACTCGCCACTCAACACTCGCCACCCATTACTCACCACTCATAACTCACCACTCATTACTCGCCACTCACCACTCATTCCTCGCCACTCGCCACTCATTACTCGCCACTAATTACTCACCACTCATTACTCGCCACTCGCCACTCATTACTCGCCACTCATTACTCGCCACTCGCCACTCGCCACTCATTACTCACCACTCAACACTCGCCACCCATTACTCACCACTCATTACTTGCCACTCATTACTCGCCACTTGCCTCTCGCCACTCATTACTCACCACTCATTGCTCGCCACTCATTACTCACCACTCACCACTCATTACTCGCCACTCGCCACTCATTACTCGCAACTCATTACTCGCCACTCATTACTCGCCAATCGCCACTCATTACTCGCCACTCGCCACTCGAAACTCATTACTCGCCACTCGCCACTCATTACTCGCCACTCATTACTCGCCACTCATTTCTCGCCACTCGCCACTCGCCACTCATTACTCGCCACTCACCACTCATTACTCGCCACTCATTACTCGCCACTCGCCACTTGCCACTCGCCACTCATTACTCGCCACTCAACACTCGCCACCCATTACTCACCACTCATTACTTGCCACTCATTACTTGCCAATCGCCACTCGAAACTCATTACTCGCCACTCATTACTCGCCAATCATTACTCGCCACTCGCCACTTGCCACTCGCCACTCATTACTTGCCACTCATTACTCGCCACTCATTACTCGCCACTCATAACTCGCCACTCATTACTCGCCACTTGCCACTCGCCACTCGCCACTCAAAACTCATTACTCGCCACTCGCCACTCATTACTCGCCACTCATTACTTGCCACTCATTACTCGCTACTCGCCACTCGCCACTCATTACTCGCCACTCATTACTCGCCACTCGCCACTCATTACTCGCCACTTGCCACTCATTACTCGCCACTCATTACTCGCCACTTATTACTCGCCACTCGCCACTCATTACTCGCCACTCGCCACTCATTACTCGCCAGTCACCACTCATTACTCATCACTCATTACTCGCCACTCGCCACTCGCAACTCATTACTCGCCACTCGCCACTCATTACTTGCCACTAATTACTCGCCACTCATTACTCGCCACTCGAAACTCATTACTCGCCACTCGCCACTCATTACTCGCCACTTATTACTCGCCACTTGTCACTCATTACTCGCCACTCATTACTCGTCACTCATTACTCGCCACTCATTACTCGCAACTCGCCACTCATTACTCGCCACTCATTACTTGCCACTCATTACTTTCCACTCAACACTCGCCACTCGCCACTCGCCACTCATTACTCGCCACTTGCCACTCATTACTCGCCACTCAGTACTCGCCACTCGCCACTCATTACTCGCTACTCATTACTCGCCACTCGCCACTCATTACTCGCCACTCATTACTCGCCACTCGCAACTCATTACTCCCCACTCATTACTCGCAACTCATTACTTGCCACTCATAACTCGCCACTCATTACTCGCCACTCATTACTCGCCACTCGCCACTCGCCACTCATTACTCGCCACTCAACACTCGCCACCCATTACTCACCACTCATTACTTGCCACTCATTACTTGCCAATCGCCACTCTTTACTCGCCACTCATCACTCGCCACTCGCCACTCATTACTCGCCACTCATTACTCGCCACTCATTACTCGCCACTCGCCACTCATTACTCGCCACTCATTACTCGCCACTCACTACTCGCCACTCGCCACTCGAAACTCATTACTCGCCACTCCCCACTCATTACTCGCCACTCATTACTCGCCACTCATTACTCGCCACTCGTCACTCGCCACTCATTACTCGCCACTCATTACTTGCCACTCATTACTCGCCACTCGCCACTCATTACTCGCCACTCATTACTCGCCACTCATTACACACCACTCATTACTTGCCACTCATTACTTGCCACTTGCCACTCATTACTCGCCACTCGCCACTCGCCACTCATTACTCGCCACTCACCACTCATTACTCGCCACTCATTACTCGCCACTCATTACTCGCCACTCGCCACTCATTACTCGCCACTCATTACTCGCCACTCATTACTCACCACTCATTACTCGCCACTCATTACTCGCCACTCGCCACTCATTACTCGCCACTCATTACTCGCCACTCATTACTTGCCACTCATTACTCGCCACTCATTACTCACAACTCATTACTCGCCACTCATTACTCGCCACTCGCCACTCATTACTCGCCACTCTCCACTCATTACTCGTCACTCATTACTCGCCACTCGCCACTCATTACTCGCCACTCATTACTCACCACTCATTACTCGCCACTCGCCACTCATTACTCGCCACTCATCACTCATTACTCGCCACTCGCCACTCATTACTCGCCACTCAACACTCGCCACTCGCCACTCATTACTCGCCACTCAACACTCGCCACCCATTACTCACCACTCATTACTTGCCACTCACCAATCATTACTCGCCACTCATTACTCGCCACTCGTCACTCATTACTCGCCACTCGCCACTCATTACTCGCCACTCATTACTCGCCACTCATTACTCGCCACTCGCCACTCGAAACTCATTACTTGCCATTTGCCACTCATTACTCGCCACTCATTACTCGCCACTTATTACTCGCCACTCATTACTTGCCACTCATTACTCGCCACTCATTACTCACCACTCATTACTCGCCACTCATTACTCGCCACTCGCCACTCATTACTTGCCACTCATTACTTGCCACTCATTACTCGCCACTCGCCACTCGCCACTCATTACTCACTATACACACATCTTCACTACACACATCTTCACTATACGCACATCGTCACTACACAAACATCTTCACTACACACACATCTTCATGACACACATCTTCACTACACACATCTTCACCATACACACATCTTCACTATACACACATCTTCACTATACACACATCTTCACTATACACACATCTTCACCATACACACATCTTCACCATACACACATCTTCACTATACACACATCTTCACTATACACACATCTTCACTATACACACATCTTCACTATATACACATCTTCACTATACACACATCTGCACTACACACATCTTCACTATACACACATCTTCACTACACACATCATCACTATACACACATCTTCACTATACACACATCTTCACTATTCAAACATCTTCACTATATACACATCTTCACTATACACACATCTTCACTATACACACATCTTCACTATACACACATCTTCACTATACACACATCTTCACTATACACACATCTTCACTATATACACATCTTCACTACACACATCTTCACTTTACACACATCTTCACTATACACACATCTTCACTATACACACATCTTCACTATACACACATCTTCACTATACACACATCTTCACTATAAACACATCTTCACTACACACACATCTTCATTACACACATCTTCACTATTCACACATCTTCACTACACACATCATCACTATGCATACATCTTCACTATACACACATCTTCACTATTCAAACATCTTCACTATACACACATCTTCACTACACACATCTTCACTATACACACATCTTCACTATACACACATCTTCACTATACACACATCTTCACAATACACACATCTTCACTATGCACACATCTTCACTATACACACATCTTCACTATATACAGTAGAGAGAGAGAGAGAGAGAGAGAGAGAGAGAGAGAGAGAGAGAATGTGTGTGTGTATGTGAGAGAGAGAGAGAGAGAGAGAGAGAGAGAGAGAGAGAGAGAGAGAGAGAGAGAATGTGTGTGTGTATGTGTGGTGTGTGAGAGAGAGAGAGAGAGAGAGAGAGAGAGAAGAGAGAGAGAGTGAGAAGAGAGAGAGAGAGAGAGAGAGAGAGAGAGAGAGAGAGAGAGAGAGGAGAGAGAGAGAGGAGAGAGAGAGAGAGAGAGAGAGAGGAGAGAGAGAGAGAGAAAAAAAAAATTGTTTAGTGTGTGTGACAAAGAGTGAGTTTTCTTTCAATTATTTTGTCATAGAAAACGTGTTAATTATCAGATATGTATAGGAGAGACTAATTATTTTATTTTAATTTAAAGTGAAATTTTCTTTCACACACATACATACAAACATAAGCACACATACATACAAACATACATACACACATACATACAAACATAAGCACACATACATACATACATACATACTTACATACATACATACATACATACACACATACATACATACACACATACATACAC
>JAWZYT010003024.1:0-30023 GCA_034508575.1 Petrolisthes manimaculis | reverse complement strand
GTAGTCTACTGTGTTATGTTTCACTATGTTACGTGGCACTGTGTTACGTGGCACTGTGTTACGTGGGCAGTGTGTTACGTGGCAGTGTGTTACGTGGCACTGTGTTACGTGGCACTGTGTTACGTGGTAGTGTGTTACGTGGCACTGTGTTGCAGGACTCGGTAACCTCCCCTCAGCAACTTTCTGACTATAATAACACAGGCACCTAAGGCTACTTCCACTTACAAGTCGAGTATAGACCATTTCACACACACTATCTTCTAAACTTTCCCCAAGAAGGCAGTGTAAGTGTTGAACCGTGACGATTTTACACACACACACACACACACGCACACACACACACACACACACACACAAACACACAGAGGCAAGCACAGAAACACATGTTACATTTTCAGCCTCCCAGCTGCTACTATTTAATAAACCGATTATTATTATTATTATTATACTATACATTCTCTCTCTCTCTCTCTCTTTCTCTCTCTCTCTCTCTCTCTCTCTCTCTCTCTCTCCTCTCTCTCTCTCTCTCTCTCTCTCTTCATGACTGAGTGTGTGTGTGTGTGTGTGTGTGTGTGTGTGGTGTGTGTGTGTGTGTGTGTGTGTGTGTGTGTGTGTGTGTGTGTGTGTGTGTGTGTGTGTGTGTGTGTGTGTGTGTGTGTGTGTGTGTGTGTGTGTGTGTGTGTGTGTGTGTGTGTGTGTGTGTGTGTGTGTGTGTGTGTGTGTGTGTTGATGACCTACCGTTGCTCTACTTGGTTTTTCTTAGCCAAGGGGGTCGTCAGTTTCACTTCCTGTTCCACTAACAACAACAAAACTTACCAACACACCAAAAAAATTGCATAAACTGTATTATTTTCTATATCTTTTTTATTATTATTATTGTTATTATTATGATTATTATTATGATTATTAATTCTAACCTGATGAAAATGTATTGGCACCATATATATATATATATATATATATATATATATATATATATATATATATATATATATATATATATATATATATATATATATATATATATATATTTTTTTTTTTTTTTTTTTTTTAGGAATAGGTACATTTTTCCATTATTAATATGAGATTATTACAACAATCCAATGAATAAACCAACTTCATATCTTCTTAGTAAACCCAAATATGTCTTCACTTATAAAACGGACAACATGACAAAAATAAAGAATAAAGAATAGAAGTAAACAATACAAAAATAATATATGGTTGTTACCTTCATCACTTCCTACTGAGTCGAAGGAAAATAGCAGCAACAACAACAACAATTATAAACAAGGCAATGACTAGCAACTCTATTTTTTGTAATTACAGGCAATCAACAGAAGGTCAAAACAATTATTATGATTGATAAGATGTTAGCTCCAATTCGCCCACGACAATTATATATTTCCTCCCCTAAAGAAACCCTGTGATGTAGTTAGAAAAATTGGAGGTAAACGAGTCCTTCAAACTCAGTCACGAAACACCAGCTTTAGGGAGAACCTCTTTTTTTTTTTTTTTTTATAGACGGCTATTGCTTGGCGTATTTTGCTTGGAGTACAGAGTTTAGAGGAATCGGCAACTACACTGGGATTTACAATATACTTCCTTCCTTCCTTCCTTCGCCGTTAAATAATACAATGAGCTGGTTGGTGTTGTGTTGTGTTGTGCTGTGTTGGGTTATATTGTGTTGTGTTGTGTTGTGATGGTTCCAACCAATATTGTGCCTGCCCTACACTATAAAAAATAAATAAAATACTGGTACACTTTTATAGACTAGTGTGATTGTGAACCGTGTGTGTGTATAGTGTAATGTTACGCCACCTGCTTCTCTCTAATGGCACGTCTTGTCTTTACCGTTGGTGTAGTGGGTTGTGTGTGTCGTCTGCCGTAAGTATTATGTCGTTGAGTAATTGTTGTTGGCAGAGTGAAAAAAAAAAAATAATTGAAGTCTCCGTTGTGGATCGTATCGTGTCTTGGAAGCCTTCATAAAATAGATCCACGCTCAGACTGATTTTTTTTTTATATAGCATACTGTACATAGCAATAGCAATAGGATTTTTCTTTTCTGTGATGATGTTTTGGCCCTGACGTGTGTGTGTGTGTGTGTGAGATAGATATAGATAGATAGGTACAGCCCTTGTGAAAGATGGTCAATTTCTCCCAATATCAAGTTCCTTTGTGTCAAATAGGAGACATCAGGGGCAGAAGTCAGTATTAAGGATGGTGTGTGTGTGTGTGTTCCTTAGTGCCAAATAGGAGACATCAGGGGCAGAAGTCAGTATTAAGGATGGTGTGTGTGTGTGTGTGTGTGTGTGTGTGTGTGTGTGTGTGTGTGTGTGTGTGTGTGTGTGTGTGTGTGTGTGTGTGTGTGTGTGTGTGTGTGTGTGTGTGTGTGTGTGTGTGTGTGTGTGTGTGTGTGTGTTCCTTAGTGCATGTCAAATAGGAGACATCAGGGGCAGAAGTCAGTATTGAGGATGGTAATCAAAAGCAAGTACCTGATAATAGACACTGGTTACTCAAATGGGACAAGTATCTTTCACCTACATGGGCTGTACATACCACCCATTCATGTGTCCAACTGTACTTTACTGTGCTTTGTAACCATATATACACCCTGTACAGAACCATTGCCAAACCACACCGAGTGATTATTGCTTTTTATTACCTAACACTACACACAACACTGACTTACACTTTTATTTTCGTCCATTGATTTATTTTGGATTAAGAGGGTAGGTAGGTAGATAGATAGGTAGGTAGGTAGGTAGGTAGGTAGGTAGGTAGGTAGGTTGGTAGGTATAAGTAGTAAATCTGGTGAAACTGATTCCTCCAAATTATTCCAAGCAACAGAACACCATTAATTTTGTTATTCATTTGGTACTGTACTCTCTCTCTTTCTCTCTCTCTCTCTCACACACACACACTGTTAATAGAAGTCTAGACCACCTTGTTCCTAGTACCAGTAAGTGATAGTGACGGCGTAACCAGTTTCTACAAGTATAGTGCCAAGTAATTTTTTTTTCTTTCCAATCCCTCTTCCGTCAATGAAAGCAGTAGTTGTGGTGGGGGGGAAGGGGGTGACAGAGTGAAGGGATGGTTGTAGTCGCCTGTTACGAAAAGAAGGGATACTGAAGAGGAATAACAGTAGAAGTGGAAAAGGAGAGAGAATCATAACAGTGAAAGTGGAGAAGGAAAAGAAAATAACAGTAGAAGTGTATGAAAAGTAATGAGTTGTGGAGAGGTGAAGGACTGCATGGTCAGGTACTGTATGTATGTATGTATAGTGGTGGGAGAATGTTTTTTATCCCTCAAAGAATTTCGAACGACGGGAGAATGAAACACCGTACACCTCATGAACCATTGTGTTTGTCTGTAGTGTCTCATTAGGATTGGAACAGGTTTGAGTGAGAGTGTGGTGTGTGTGAGAGAGAAATATTGCACATAACTGTACATGGAGGAGTGGTATTGGGATAGCAGAAGAAGAGAGAGGGTGGAGGTGGGAGTGGAGGAGCAGGGAGGCTGGAGAGAAGGAGTGGCAAAGGAGGAAAGGAGTGGCGAGGGTAGTGGTATAGTGGTTGTGGTGAGAGAAGAGATGCGAGTGGCAGTGGAAATAATAGGTAGTGGTCTAGTGGATATTGTAGTAGTAGTAGTGGTGGTGGTGGTAGTAGATGTGAGTGGCGGAGGAAGAAATGAGCAGTGGAATTTTTTTAGTAGTAGTGATAGTGGTGGTTTGGAGGGGGTGAGGTTGGTGGGGAAGTGGAGAAGACAGGTAATGACGTCACCAGCTCCTGTTAAGCCCCTCCTTCCCTCCCTCGCTTCCTACACTCCTGCTGTGACGTAACCCTTCCGTTACCTGTCGCTGGGGGGGACCAAAGATGGAAGTGAAGGAGAGGTGACAGACAGAGACGAGGGTGCGGGAGGGGGTTGGGGGAGAGCTGACAGACATAAGACGGGTGTTTAGTGTGGGGAGGGGGTTGGGGGAGAAGTGACAGACAGAGATGGGTGTGTAGGAGGGGGTTGGGGGAGAGGTGACAGACAGAGATGGGTATGTAGGAGGGGGTTGGGGGAGAGGTGATAGACAGAAGATGGGTGTGTGAGAGGGGAACGGGGGACAAACGATAAAGAATGGGTGATTAAGACTGAGTGTTAAAAAGAGTGATAGATGGACGTGAAGGAATGATGAATACCGTAACTGAAATGTAAAAATAATATAATAATGATAAACTTGATAACATAAAAAAAAAATATTATATAGGATTGAGGATAGGATGGGAAAAATGACAAGGATAGGATAGGTGAGGATTGGTAGGATATATAGGAGGTGGAAGAGGTGATAAAGGAATGAAAGACAAGTGACAAAAGGAGCCTAAAAGAGTGAGAACAGAAAGAAGGAATAAGAAGAAACAGGGAGAATAAGAGTGTGGGAGAGGGGAAAGGTGATAAAGAGAGACAAAAGAAGAGTAATGATAGAGGAAGGTGAGGGACACACGATAAAACAGAAGGAGTGTAAAAAGTAAAAGGGTGAAGGTAAGAGAGAGATGGAGGAGAAAGATTAAGAGATGGAGGAGAAAGATTAAGAGATGAAGGAGGGAATAGGGAAGGAGTGGGTGACGTGGGAAGGAGAAGGAAGGAAGGAAGGAAGGAAGGAAGGAAGGAAGGAAGGAAAGATAGGAGGAATGAATAGTGGGTGTTGGTTGTAAAGAGGGAAGTGATAGTAAATGAGGTAAAGGTGACACACACATACAAACACACACACACACAAACACACACTCACTCTCTCTCTCTCTCCCCCCTCTCTCTCTCACACACACACACACTCAAACAAACACACACACACACACTCCCCCCCCCCCCCATCTCTCTCTCTCACACACACACACACCCTTTACTACTTCCCCTATCAACAAAACACCCCCACAATGTGACCGCTTCCCAGGGTAATAAACTAACCTTCACTCCTTATCACTAGAGCCATGACTAAATACATACAGAGTGACGGAACAATATACAGTATGGGTGGAGGAAGGGTGAGCTGTGTGTGTATGTAGGTGTGAGAGAGAAAAAGGAGTGTTGGAACGTGTGTGTGTGTGTGTGTGAGAGAGGGAAGGTATGTGTGTGTGAGGGTTATTGTATGTGTGTGTGTGTGTGTGTATGTGAGAGAGAGTGGGCGTGTGCGTGCAGTGGGCGGGGATGACAGTGGGTGTGCGTGAAGGGAGTGAGTAAAGGCGTGTGTGTGTGTGTGTGTGTGTGTGTGTGTGTGTGTGTGTGCGTGGGAGCGAGGTAAGGAAGGCATAGGGCGTGTGTGAGAATGAGTCAGACGAGAGAGAGAAAAGAGAGTGAGAAAGAAAGAGAGAGAGAGATTAAGAGAGAGAGTGAGAAATAAAAAAAATAATAGAAAAATATAAGATAAAGAGAAATAAAAAGAGAAATAAAGAGAGAGAGAGAGAGTGAGAGTGAGAAAGAAACAAACGAAAGATAAAGATAAAGAGAGAGAGAGAGAGAGAGAGAGAGAGAGAGAGAGAGAGAGAGAGAGAGAGAGAGAGAGAGAGAGAGAGAGAGAGAGAGAGAGAATATTATGCCTGTGTGTATATACTGTACTTAAACCCGATATATTATAAGCAGCAGGTAAATTTATTATGGTACAAGACAACCACTGAACCCTGTGTGTGTGTGTATGTGTGTGTGTGTGTGTGTGTGTGTGTGTGTATGTGTTGGTAGAGGTGAAGTGTGTGTGTATGTGTGTGCGTGTGTGTGTGTGTAAGGTATATACTAAACTAAAGTGTGAGTGTGTTGATGGAAGTGTGTGTGTGTGTACTAAACTAAAGTGTGTATGTGTACTAAACTCTGTGTGTGTGTGTGTGTGTGTGTGTGTACTAAACTAAAGTGTGTGTGTGTGTACTAAACTCTGTGTGTGTGTGTGTGTGTGTGTGTGTGTGAAGGGAAGGGTGCAGAAGTGAAGGGAAGGTGATGTGGACAACCGACCGAGTGAGTGAGCGAGCAAGCGACCTGACGAAGCTAGACTAGGGCTTAACCAAACACGAGAGGACAATGACTGTGTTGCCTTGATGGTGTTGGACTCGGCTCGGCTCACTGCCAACCCCTTCCCTTCCCTTCACCTTACCCTCACCTCACCTTACCTCACCTCACCTCACCTCCACTACTGTACAACTTTATAATAACAACAACAACAACAACAACTACAACAACACTTTACAACGACACTTTACCTCACCTCCACTACTGTACAACTTTATAACAACAACAACAACAACACTTTACAACGACACTTTACAACAACAACAACAATACTTTACAACAACAACAACAACAACGACACTTTACAACGACAACAACAACACTTTACAACAACAATAACAACAACAACCCCTGTACCTTTTCATCTTTTCCCTGAGGCTGGGCACGTCATACTCACTATCACCATCACCACCATAAATATACCTTTGGCCACACCTACACACACACACACACACACACATACACATACTTCACCTACACTTTCACCAACACACTTTAGTACACACACACATATAAATACTTCACCTACACTTTCACCAACACACTTTTGTACACACACACACACACACACTTCACCACTACCGACACACCTTAACCACACCTTTGTACACACACACACACACACACACACACCTTCCTTTAACATAAATCATTCAATATTGCGCAGCCATAATATCCTTTCTTCTTCCTCTTCTTCCATGACTTAACACACACACACACACACACACACACACACACACACACACACACACAGACCATGAAATAACACGACAGTCATTTTTTTTCCTACATGATTTACCAACTGTCAAAGAGTGTGTCGAGAGGGTTGGCAGCTCTGGGGTATAGTGGCCCTGAGAGTGGCAGCCCTGTTGGACCAGCTGCCCACTAAGGTAAACACTGGACAGCAGCAGCAGCAGCAACAACAGCAGCATAAGACACCTCCCTCTCCCTCTCCCTCCCTCTCTCTCTCTATCTCTCCCTCCTTCCCTCTCCCTCTCTCTCTCCTTCCCTCTTCCTCCCCCTCTCACTCTCTCCCTCCTTCCCTCTCCCTCTCTCCCTCTCTCCAGTCAAACCATGCTTCACTCAAAACCAAAACAAAAATGCCCTCACTGTCTTTATCTTGTACTTCTTTATTCTCTCTCTCTCTCTCTCTCTCTCTCTCTCTCTCTCTCTCTCTCTCTCTCTCTCTCTCTCTCCAGTCAGGACATGCTTCACTCAAAACCCCAATTTTTTTCTCTCGCTGTTTTTATCTTGTACTTCTTATTCTCTCTCTTGTTGTTTTATGATACCTTTCTCTCTCTCTCTCTCTCTCTCTCTCTAGTCAGGACATGCTTTAGGCTACTCACAACCTCTAAATTCTCTCACTGACTTTTACTTATCCTTCAGATTTTCTCTCTCTTGCCGTTTTATGAGTCTGTCTGGGTGCTGATAATTTATAGGAGGAGTAATGGAAATGACCTCTCCCTCCCTCTCTATATCCCTCTTCACCTCTCTCTCTCTCTCTCTCTCTCTCTCTCTCTCTCTCTCTCTCTCTCATACAACACACGACTTCACACATGAATATACAATAGGCAGATGTGTGGTATATAGATATAGTGGTCAGTGAGCTGTAATAGTTGTACATGGTACCTATAGTCTGTGTTTATATACAGTACTTATGGCCCAAAACGAGTGTGAGAATAATTGTGTACGAGTATAATTATATTCTTAAGTCCTTTGTAAATATCACTCTCAGACATGATGGATTCACAGGCCAGTATTGCAAGACACACCTCAGGAAATGTCTTGGGAAATGTCTTCTATACACCTCCATTATTTCCCTTTCCTCCCTAATAATAAATACATCAACTATAAATACAGTAGATTATTTCCTTTTCCTGCCAATAGTACATAACTTACATACATGGGAATAGTAAAGAGCAGAATCATAGCACATTTTTTTTTCCCTTCAATTCGTTTCCACAAAAGTCCTCATCAATCACTTGGCGCTTCGATAATGTGTCTTTTTTCTTAGTTCCACCTGGCTTATGTGTGTATAATATTTACTAAGTTATTTAAAAGTTATATTCTACTATTGCCAATATGTATAGTTATAATATTTTCCTTCAATCTATGTCACGATATAGGACTATTTATTTGTACAATCATAGAGGCTGTTCTTCCTCCTTCCACTTTTTACCTTCCATCCTTTCACCCTCCTCTTTTCCTGTCTACACTTTCAAATCTCCCTTCCTCTATACTCTGCCTTCCCTCCTTTTACTCTCCACACTATCAACTCTCCCTGACTCTATTCACTCTCTTCTCTCCTGACCCCCACATCCCACTCTCCCTGCTCCTCACTCACTTTCTTTTCCCTTTCCTTTCACACTCCACTCTCCTTAATTAAGTTGTCTCTCCTCCCTCCACTCTCTATCGTTCTACTCCACCTCGTCAAACTCTCTCTTCACGTGCCAAGGTCTGTGATGGACTGATGGGCCCACTTTTGTCACCTCGGGAATGTCGAGTTAAACAATCGTAGGAAATTCTTCTAATGGAGGTTAAAAAAAAGATAATAATAATAATGTGAGACAATCAAAATGCGGAAGGAAGCAACGACGACCCTGGACTGATAGTGATTAAGGAGTGTATGAAAGCTTTCTCTCCAGACACCCTCTACCCTGCTCTGCCTTACTCTGCTCTGCCTTACCCTACTCTGCTCTACCCTGCTCTGCTCTGCCCTAGCCTGCTCTGCCCTGCCACTCCTCTGCTTGTGTGCCTACTCTTTGTTACCCTGTTATCTATACTACTCTGTCTCTCTAAATCTAACAAAACTCGGCTCCCTTATCCCTCACACTATAAGCCACTCCTAACCACACCACTCATATTGTCCCCACCACTCACACTGTTCCCATCTACTCAAAAATGCTCTCCCATTGTCCCATCATATATATACGTCTGTCCACAATGTACTCCACTGCCATTCATTCTGCCCCTCCTCTCTCCACTTCCATCCCCACGTTTTTCTCACCCAATGCAGCTGAACACAAGGTAAATATAGGTACGCGTAGCTGTATTTACCTTGGATGAACACAATTACACCACACCACTTCACCACCTCTCCTCATACTTCATTCTCCCCGCCTCATCCTCACACTCCTTTAAGGGACCCTGTGATGTAGTCAAAATTTTGGAGGCTACAGAGTCCTTCAAATATTGCCACGAAACACCACCTACAATGAAGGAGCTTGTTTTATGGCACAGTCAGGAGGAATCAGAAGCCACCAACCAAGCCTCAAACACGATCACAGGGTCCTTAAAATCATATGTATATATAAAAACAAGTGGCTAAGGTACAGTACACTAATTTAAAAACAACCCCACTACCCTTTTATAGAGTAATGATGTTGGGTTCGAATACAAATGTGATGGCAAGATTATTTACGTCTTCTGCTGTACCAGATGTTTGTTTTTCGACCTTGTCCTGACGCCCCCTCTCTCCCCACCACTAATCTTATTCTCCTTGGTGTGGTGTGGTATGTGACCTCGGAAAGTACTTACACTCGTGATGCATAATTTCGGACCAGAGTGAGAGGAACAGAAAGCTTCGAATCGCCTGCATGGTATTGTTCATTTCCCCCAACCCAGTACACCTATAGAGGCTGATGAGTTCGAATGCAGGGTGTGTGTGTGTGTGTGTGTGTGTGTGTGTGTGTGTGTGTGTGTGTGTGTGTGTGTGTGTGTGTGTGTGTGTGTGTGTGTGTGTGTGTGTGTGTGTGTGTGTGTGTGTGTGTGTGTGTGTGTGTGTGTGTGTGTGTGTGTGTGAGTGAGTGAGTGAGTGAGTGAGTGAGTGTGTGTGTGTGTGTGTGTGTGTGTGTGTGTTAATGAATGACTGCATAATAGTGTGCGCATGTATGTGTATGGATGAATGCACGTATATGTGTGTCAGTATGTATGTATGTATGCAATGGTATGTATGCATGTGTGTATGCATGTGTGTGTATGTCTTTGTGAAGGAAAAGCATAGTATAGTTAGTTAGGGGTGAGGGTCGAGGTCATATAGAGAGAACACCCCTCCCTTCACCCCTCCCCCTGGCCTCGCTCACAATAGGTTCAATGGGAATAAATACCATGGATACCAAGGGCTCTGTTTTGTGGCTCAGTGTCATGGAGGCTACAACACTCATTACACATCCTACTTACAAATTATTTTCTCACAACTTTTTATATCATCAAACTTGTGACTTGGGATTCGTATATATAATAATATTAATTATGATGATAATAATGATGATAATGATAATAATAATAATAATGGTAATAATGAAGATGATAATTATAACAATAACAACAGCAACAATAATAATAATAATAATAATATTAATATTAATAATAATAACAACAGCAATAATAGTAATAATAATAATAACAATAACAATAATAATATTACTACTACTACTACTACTACTACTACTACTACTACTACTACTACTACTACTAATAATAATAATAATAATAATAATAATAATAATAATAATAACTTAGAGCCACTAAAGTAGACAACATTGAATGGAACTAATTAGAGGAAGGAAGTGCCATAAGACCTCCACCTTCCTTGATCTCACTCCATCTCTCTTTGTCAACACCTTAATGGAACTCTGAGTGTGTGTGTGTGTGTGTGTGTGTGTGTGAGAGAGAGAGAGAGAGAGAGAGAGAGAGAGAGAGAGAGGGAGAGAGAGAGAGAGAGATGTTTTAACTGAAGCAAAGACGATGATTGACTTGGGACTTGAGAATCGTGCGTTTGTTTTTAATCTTGGTGTGTACTCCTCCTCTGATTCAAAAGACCCCCTCCTTTATCAATTATCTGTATACGATAACCTACTCTGATCATGACACAGCGAGGTTAGGTTAGTAGGTGTTGCATATATACTTCCTCTGTGTTCCAGGCAGCTAGTGTCAATCAAGCTGAGTGAGTGATTAGCAGAGAAAGTTTATGTGTCATTAAAGTCGACCTCGAACGTAAGCAACATTTTTTTTTTTTTTGGTGTGTGTGTGTGTTCTCGTGTTTCTTTGTATTATCTTGGGTTGTTGTCACAGGCTTGGAACTCCAAATCTCTTCATTATGTTTTACGGTTTTTGTTTGAAGACTGTTTGGAGTGAATAATAATGGTATGACTTGCCTTTTACTTGTATTATTATTATCACTGTTCCGTGAATCTTTGGGAACTATATATTTGTAATGCTGTTGTTTATACTTATATGAATCTACGTTAAAACTACCGAATTGAAATAAGAAGTTACTACTAATAAGTTGATCTGTTGTCCACCAATTCGTCCATATTGAATCATGCCCTTCGTTAAAACTGCCTACAACAGAAACGTTCAGAAGTGATTACCAGTGACTGCATTAATGTACAGTTTCAGACACATGAAGAAGTTACAATTCAAACGGGCCCCATATAAAGCATATAATAGAATAGGACGCGTCGCCTCTATATACATACAACGTCTCATCTTACCCCATATATGCTCAATGAGGGGCCCCATGTTTCAAGTGTGTGTGTGTGTGTGTGTGTGTGTGTGTGTGTGTGTGTGTGTGTGTGTGTGTGTGTGTGTGTGTGTGTGTGTGTGTGTGTGTGTGTGTAATAATAATAATAATAATAATAATAATATACGGTTTATTTGTGTGTGTGTGTGTGTGTGTGTGTGTGTGTGTGTGTTTCATATGTCCAACACTGTACAACATTCCTTAGCAGCCATCCTTGCTCACAGAGGCTGCACGTCGCTCCTTCCCTTACAAGGTTTAATGCAGATCAGTGTGGGTTATACCGGTTGTTACACGCAACGCCTTAAAAGTCCCTCTGACATTTTAAAGATTACACACTCATGAATATACCCTAACATGGAGACGTCCTATGTATCATCTCCAAATATGAACTTTATCGGGTCTCTACGGGGATAAACACGAGGATGACTTCACCTCTCTTGTTTACTGCTGATGAGGCGACAAGTGGAAATATTTTAAAATTTAATTTGAGAGAGAGAAGAATAACCCCGAGGAATAGAAGGCCCTGTCGAACTAAGGAGATGGTGGAAAAGAGGAAAAGAAGAGGGACAGCAAGTACGAATGAAGGAAACAGATGGTAAGGAGGACGAACTGAATAAATGAAAGGGAAAGAGGGACACCAAGTAAGAAGGAAACAAGTGGAAAGAAGGACGAGCTGAAGAAATGAAAGGGAAAGAGAAGAGGGACACCAAGTAAGAAGGAAACAAGTGGAAAGGAGGACGAACTGAAGAAATGAAAGGAAGAGAAAGGGAAAGAGAAGAGGGACACCAAGTAAGAAGGAAACAAGTGGAAAGAAGGACGAGCTGAAGAAATGAAAGGAAGAGAGAAGGGAAAGAGAAGAGAGACACCAAGTACGAAGGAAACAATTGGAAAGGAGGACGAACTGAAGAAATGAAAGGAAGGGAGAAGGTGAACGAGAGGAGGGACAGCAAGTACGATGGAAACAGATGATACGGTAAGGAGGACGAGCTGACGGTGAAAATCATATATAGGATTCGAACTGCATGGTTACTTTGACAACGAAAGAATACCAACTGTTACCATTACACTTTTATATCCTTCATTACCTCCTGTACAAAATTATAATCCTGGAGACAGGTTAACTTGCTATATTATTCCATGGAGAGGATCATCAGGATAATAAAATGGCTTAGTAAAAAAAAAAAAACATTACAAAATCAGCACCATAAATTTGACTAAAAAAATTAATCACACGTTGCAATATTTTTAAGGATTCATCAATTCTGTCACAGTATTTGGGGATCGAATACTAATTTGCTTTATACCATACTGGGACCCTTGCCTCACTGTGTTGTTCCCAAGCCAAACCCTCGAAGAACACACACACACACACACACACATACACAGAAACACTTTAACACATACAAACACACATATACACACACAGAAACACTTTAACACATACAAACACACACACACACACACACACACACACACACACAGAAACACTATAACACACACACACACACACACACAGAAAAATCATTATAACACACACACACACACATAATGACAACAATGAAATAAGGATAATGAAGACGACAATAATAATTAGGACCACCACAATGCACTTCTTAGCAGTAACAAGTCTCTCTCATTACTATTCTGCTGTCCCACTCACTAATAATATAAAAGGTGACTGTCTTGGACTATTGTTTCTTTGGTCTTGTCTACAGTATATACGAACAAACTGATCAACTTTATCTTACCCACAACAAAACACAGAAGGGTAATAGTTTGATGAGGATGGGACAGGGCAAGGTATGGGAGGACAAGGCAGGGCATATCAGGGCAATGAAGGGCAATGAAGGGCAATGAAGGGACGGTGACGAAGACAGATATTGATTGTGGTGAGGCAGGGCAAGGCAGGGCAAAGTAGGGCAAAGCAGGGACGAGGAGGAGGACAGATATTGACGATGGCAGGGGAGGGGCAGGGAAGGGGAGGCAGCCATGATGGTACCAGTGACGCCTGGGGCAAGGTCGCGGTCGGCATCACACGTGTTCAACAACTCAACAGGATGCCAGCCCTGTGTGTGTGTGTGTGTGTGTGTATGTGTGGAGAGATCTGGCAGAGACCTTCCAATTCACCAACAGAAGAATCAAGACGCTCTCATTTACTTAACGTTTATTATTATCCCTGTAATTAATAGTCTTACAAATTATATAAATATACTTTATGATGATGCTCTAAGAAGTCTGTCATGTGGTAATTATAAAGGCACAAGAGAGGAGAGGAACTGAGCTAATCCTATACGTGGTGAAGATGATCATTAATAAGTACAGTATATAAATGATGTTAGTCAGTCATCAGGTAACCAAATTGTCAAGTACAGTAAAAAAAAGGAGGAAATTATATGGTAAGTATGAAGACAAAAACTTCACGTTCCCCGTTGATGTTATATATAATACTTTGGCTGGGTGGCTAATAAAATAAATAAACTGAGACACTTACTTACGTATTATAATTGACGTATGCAGGTTGTGTGTAAACTGAACCAGGAAAACTTTTAATAAACCCTAACTATTAAAAGCGATGGATTCATACCAAGTGGGACACGAGACGTTCCTGACAGTTCTGGGAATTTATATTTATTTTATTTATTTATCATTATGTGGGACTAGTTTTTTTTATTCTTGTGACGGACTGCCTTCAAAACGTTCATGCAGGCAGTCCTGTTTCTCACTAACTCCTATTTTATTTTTATTTTATTTTTATGTTTATTTTTTGGCCTCTGCAAGACGTTTATGAACCTTTATTTTTTTTTCATTCTTACTATTTTGTTTTCTCTCTCTCTCTCTCTCTCTCTCTCTCTCTCTCTCTCTCTCTCTCTCTCTCTCTCTCTCTCTCTCTCTCTCTCTCTCTCTCTCTCTCTCTCTCTCTCTCTCTCTCCTGACATTCCTGCATTCCTGTGAAAAGTGTTTGTGGTCAGGCAGGCAGGTGGGTGGGTTGTTGGGTTGGTTGTTTGGTGGTGGTGATATATTATTATGTGTTCCTCCATCAATTACGTGTTGTTCTCCATCAGTATTCACTCTGGAGTCAGTGTGTTAGTGTGACTTCTTGCATTCATACTACACCTTCACTTTCCAGGATGATTATGATTAGTCTATATACTATTCCTTATTATTATTTCCTACTGTGACTTGCTGGAATCATACTACCATTTCATATCCCAGGATGATTGTGATTACTTTATTTTATTATTCCTTATTTGTTACATATATAAATCAAATGAGCAAAGACTTAATAACCAAATAACCCTACGTAGCTTACAAAATTAATTAACCTACTAACTACTTGAACCAAACCATATCTAACCCAAGTCTAGTTCAATCTCCACTAACCAAAAAACATATTCTATCCTATCCAAACCATTTTAATCTGAACTGACGTAAGCTGTCCAGGGAGAAAAACACAACAACACAACAACAACAACAACAACCACCACTGGGCCTCCAAGCAAGTACAGTTTGGTAATATGCGTCTGGTCACAACACACTAACCGGGCCAGGGACGGGGCCGAACACACCACCTGCATACAGATAGATAGACAGACAGACATCAGCCGAGTATATTATTTGATGTTTCTGGTATTATGGTTAATGTCTCGTCTCGGGGTAGATTACAAGCACAAAAGGTAAATCAAACCGACGCTACGAATTCAGTACAGTACAAGAAAATTGGTAGTACTCGTTATGACATCAGGAGTGAATTGTTGTCGACATCACGAGGCTGGGTTACGCCACTGAGGAGCGAGAGACATGTGGCCATTCCAGTCTCTTCTGCTGTGCACCTCTGACGCAAACAGTGAGTGGTCGTGTGGTGGAAGAAAGCAACGAGTATACTGGCTGGCGGGGTTTATATTTAGAGTATATATAGCCACATGTACTGTACACACAAGCTCACACACTCACTCACACACACACACGTCTAAGAACAAATATAGCCTGGCGCACACACAAATACACACACACACACACAGACAGACACACAAACACACTATAGACCCATGTACTACAAACCCATACACTACGAACACACACAGACACACAAACACACACACACTCTCAGACCCAACGTACCAGAGGGTCTTTTATTTCACGTCCGTCTGAAGGAAGGTCCGGGTCATGGCAATACCCACCCACGAATCATACACCACCTCAGAAACACTGGCACTAAGAGAGAAAGAGAGGCTGCTTTGGGGGTCCAGATTAGATTTATGGTGCTGGGGTCCTCGGATTGATAGAGAGCTTGCATTCTTTCCCAAATTTGTGTCTCTGGTTTAATGACTCCTGGCATACTTTGGAAGAATCAAGACACTCCAATGTACAAAAAAAAAAAAAAAAAAAAAAAAAAAAATTACCACCTTAAGTCACTGCAGGAAAAGATAAAATAAAAAGAGTTCAATAGCCTTACCGATGAATAAAGTGATTGCCAGTAAGTACGTGAGTTATTTTCGTGGTCAACCGCAACAAATGAGTGAGATGAGAGGAGCAATAAGGTGGTGAGTCTTGTGGGCAACTTAAGGGGAGTGGAGGGAAGGGGCGAGGAAGAGAAGGGAAGGGAGGGGGTCGAGGTTGGGAAGGGAGGGTAGGATGGGGGTTGAGGTAAGGGAAGGGAGGGGGTCGAGGTAGGGAAGGGAGAAGGTTGAGGTAATGGAATGGAGGGTAGGAAGGGGGTTGAGGTAAGGGAAGGGAGGGGGTCGAGGTTGGGAAGGGAGAAGGTTCAGGTAATGGAAGGGAGGATAGGATAGGGGTTGAGGTAAGGAAAGGGAGGGGGTCGAGGTAGGGAAGGGAGAGAGGGACGAGGTAGGGAAGGGAGGATAGGAAGGGGGTTGAGGTAAGGGAAGGGAGAGAGGGACGAGGTAGGGAAGGGAGGATAGGAAGGGGGTTGAGGTAGGGAATGGAAGGTAGAGAAGGGGTCCAGTTGTTTAAACGACACCAGGCTGGAGGCGGAGTGGTCACGTCGACCCCCTCATCCCCTCTATTGGTCAACCAGGATTTCACCACACACACACACACACACACACACTCTCTCTCTCTCTCTCTCTCTCTCTCTCTCTCTCTCTCTCTCTCTCTCTCTCTCTCTCTCTCTCTCTCTCTTTCTCTCTCTCTCTAAGAACGCAAGTGAAGAGAATGTAAAGGGGAAGAGTGTAAGTAAAGAGAGTATAGAGGGCACAACACTGAGGTCTGGCCCGGGGGTGGAGGAGGAAGGGGGGGGGGAGAGAGGGGGGGGGGTTCATGTGGCCACCAAAGCCAAGTTACTTCACCAACCAACATGATGTAAGTTCCGCTTCCACTTCCTCCACCACAATACAACCACCATCATTGGTCCACCTCCCCCCGGTATTAATTTGTCAGTCAATGTAAAGTACCGTACTGCCTGCCTTAAGGGAGTTAGCTGCTGAGGGCTGTGTGTGTATGTGTGTGTGTGTGTGTGTGTGTCTATACTCTCTTCTCCTGTACTCTCATTTCGTGTACTCTTCCACTCTCTGCTTTCTTCGCCTGCAAGATTCTCCTCTCCATTCACCCTATTCTCCTCCATTCCCCATCATTTGTTCTCTTGTTCATCCTCCACTGATAATTATGTATACAGGAACAATATATTTCAGGTACAACACACGTGTACACTCGTGATACATAATTTCTGATCAGAGTGTGAGGAGCAGAAAGCTTCGAATCGCCTGGTATTGCTCATTTCCCCACCCAGTAAACCTATAGAGGCTGATGAGTTCGGTTGCAGGGTGTGTGTGTGTGTGTGTGTGGTGCCTGTGTGTCATCTATGGTCAGGGATTACGTATCACGAGTTTACATAGATGGTTGTGTATGTGACGTGGCCTTGTTGTGTTGTGTTGTATAGTGTTGGTGCGTCAGTGCTTCGTCAGCATGTAGCAGTCAGTTCCAGTCACACAACTCTAGTCAAGAACAAGCTCGTGTTGTTAGAAGTATTATGACTCAGCTTCCAGGGTGTATTAGGTGTGTGTGTGTGTGTGTGTGTGTGTGTGTGTGTGTGTGTGTGTGTGTGTGTGTGTGTGTGTGTGTGTGTGTGTGTGTGCTTGTGTGTGTGGTGCGTTCAGGCGTCCTCTCCTGCTTGTGTGTGTGTGTGTGGTGCGTTCAGGCGTCCTCCTCTTGTGTTTGTGTGTGTGTGTGTGTGCCTACTTACTCCAGTGCGTGTGCCATCATCTTGTACACTATATACACTGTCTCTATAGTATTATCGTGTGTGTTGCTCTGATGCACTTTATGTGAGGGAGGTTTGTGTTGGTGTTCAGTCCGTGTATAGGATTCCTCACACATTCCTTCCTTCTGTGTTGATGATTTTTTGTATTACGTTTGTTATAATGAATTGACCTTGGCACACACACGGCGATATTAACTATATATGACCACAGAGAAACCATTCGTACGTACACTTGTAGCCACACTAATAAAAGTCATCAAGAATAACACAGTCTCTTGAATGTAGAAAGGGCAAATAGAAAGGCCTCCCATTCTTCCTTTACCCCTTTGGCGATAGTATTAAAGAAGGGGTGGGGTGATGGGACGGGAAAATGTATAGCTCCTTCCTTCCCAACAACCCTTCCCTCCCACCCCCAGGCAAATTAAAGCCCCCTGTGGCAAGAGTGTAGTAGTAGTAGTAGTAGTAGTAGTAGTAATAGTAGTAGTAGTAGTAGTAATAGTAGTAGTAGTAGTAGTAGTAGTAGTAGTAGTAGTAGTAGTAGTAGTAGTAGTAATAGTAGTAGTAGTAGTAGTAGTAGTAGTAGTAGTAGTAGTAATAGTAGTAGTACTAGCCTTAGTACACTTTCTCTTCCCTTCTGCACTAACCTTACCAACCATTTCAGACCACAAGGACATTCATGGCTAGACAGACCTGGATGTGTGTGTGTGTGTGTGTGTGTGTGTGTGTGTGTGTGTGTGTGTGTGTGTGTGTGTGTGTGTGTGTGTGTGTGTGTGTGTGTGTGTGTGTGTGTGTGTGTGTGTGTGACCACGAACCAATAATAATAAATAATAATAATAATAATAATAATAATAATAATAATAATAATAATAATAATAATAATAATAATAATAATAATAATAATAATAATAATAATGTAAATAAATAAATAACATCTCCAACCTTTGATAGCGAGTTAATGAATACCTTCCTGCATCATCTGGCGCCAAATGACCTTGCTGTTGCGGCGCCTAACATCAATCAATCCATCAATCAATCAATCGATCAAATCTGTATCGTTTCATTTTTTTTTTTTTTCATGTGTGTTACAGTTTCAAAAGTCAGTGTGGGTAAGACCTCATTTGACCCCGACCTATACGACCTACATTTACAAAACCACAACATGACCACCACCACCACCACCACCATTACCATCATCATCACTATCATCATCATCATCATTTCAGCCTTCTTCACTACTACCACTATCACCAATATAATCATCATCATCATCATCATCACTATCACCACTATACCACTACCATCATCCTCACCACTATAGCCTTCTTCATCACTACCACTACCACCATCATCACCAATATTTATAAGATTTAATTTAATGTGTGTGTGTGTGTGTGGTGGCAATTGTTGGTAAGGGTGTCAGTCAATTCATGTAGCCTATAATTTATATAGTTGTCAACATAACAAAACCCAAAGATGTAAAAGTAAAATCCTTATTAGTACAGTCGATTAATCATTACCAATATTATTATACAGTATGAAATAAATCAGTTGTTTCTTTGTATTGATTATAATATTACGGGCAGGATTTTTGTAATACCTTAATTCCAACATACCAACGTTAAAAAAAAAAAAAAAGGTCAACAGAGAATAAAAGAAATGAAAAAAAAAAACATCTGATCACGCAACCTTCGGGCACACAATGACGCCTGTTCTTGAATATGACCCCATGAGGTCGGGGGTGAGTGTAGGGGGTAGGTAGGTAGGTAGGCAGGAGTGTGTGGGGGTGGGGGATGGGGGGGCTCACGAACGACTGACTGGTTTGTACGACCTGCCCCCATGGCCTGCTGAAGTCTCCCGGTGGTCGTGACAGGAAAGTGTGTGTGTGTGTGTGTGTGTGGATGGATAGACGACCTTCACCCTTTGAGCTGACGAGGTGTTCACGAGTTGGTTGGGTCTCCAGCTGGTGGTACTTCCAACCCTCGTTAGGTACAGGGAAAGTGTTCTGGTTTAAATACTTAACACAGGGTAATCTAACTAACTTGACGGTACATGTAAAGTGTTCTTGTTTAAATACCTAAACACAGGGTAATCTAACTAACTTGACGGGGATTGCAGATATTTTTTCAACCTTAAAATAACAAATTATACCTTAATCTAACTTGTCGGGGATTGTAGATATCACTTTCAACCTTAAAATAACAAATCATATTAAGGTTAACTAAATAAATGAATTAAAGGAAAGGAAAAAAAAAAAATCCCCGTGTGTTGATAGAGTTTGGGCCACTCGTGACTCCCTGTATGTATGTATGTATGTATGTATGTATGTATGTATGTACTGCTTTCTGCCTCACTCTCGTTTTCCCTTTTTTTTCATCTCTCTCTCTCTCCCTCCGCGGGCAAAAACCTGAGACAATTGACTTCATGAGGCAACGGGAAATAAAAGAAGTGTGGCAGCCTCACGCTTATCCCATTTTTAAACAGAATATGGCTTACGAACGATCACCTCACGTATATACTCAACCATTTGGAGAATATCGATATAGTTATTACGACGTCTGGGAGGGGGACGTGGGGAGTGGGGAGGTCGTGTGTGTGTGTGTGTGTGTGTGTGGGAGTGTGTATGTGTGTGTGAATGGGGAGTGCGTGTGTGTGTGGGAATGGGGAGTGTGTATGTGTGTGTGTGAATGGGGAGTGTGTATGTGTGTGTGTGTGTGTGGGGAGTGTGTATGTGTGTGTGGGAATGTGGAGTGTGTGTGTGTGTGAATGGGGAGTGTGTATGTGTGTATGTGTGTGTGTGTATGTGTGTGTCAGAAATATAATTATCACTCTTCCATATTCGACACTGCATATAAAATATTATATCTTAGTTAGCAACATGAGTTTTAATGTGATATAGAAAGGGATAGTATACTTTTGATGCACTAGAGCTCCTAATTTAGTCCTCCAGAGTATGCCAGGAAACAGGACCAGATGAACAAAAATAATGGTGGTCTGTTGCTAGAAATAGTTTAGAGGAATCAGGTGCTCCAGATTAACCAACGCTGTATTTCCCCAGCTTAACCAACCAACCACCAAACCAACCAACTCACCACCCATCTAACAAACCAACCTCACAACCACACAACATGCCAACCAACCTCCCAACCAACGAACCATCTAACAAACCACCTCCACCTCAAACCAAAACAAGAACATGAAGGAAAACCCTTCAAAAGCTCCGGCTCTTAATGATTCAAGTGAAATGAGTGAGTGAGTGAGTGAGTGAGTTGAACCCCTTTTAAGAAATGGTCGCCCCAAGAAGAATGAGGGAGTGAGTGAGTCAGTTGAACCATTTAGAAGTTGTCGCCCCAAGAAGAACAAGAAGAAGAACAAGAACAAGAACAATAATTACGATAAGACCTTGAGCTCTCGGCTGAGGCCGGAGCTAAAAACAACAACCAACCAACCAACCAACCAACCACCGAACCAACTCGTCAACAAATAAACTAATAAAATAAAAATTATAAAGTATGGTAGTTTTGTTCTTGTTTGTCACCTCCTGGAATGCGTGAGAGGAAGTCAGTGTGTGTGTTGTGATTGCTACATCTTATTACTACTCTTACTCATCCACTATTCAATTCAGGGAACCCATTGAGAAGGTGTGTCATATTTTCCAAGGGGGCTTCGTCATCACCTACACAATGTCATAATTATCCTTCCTCTCTTACACCACCAATTTATTTATTTATTTGTTTATTTATTTTTAGTATATTATTATTATTATTATTTATTGTCATCACCTACACATAATGATGATCCTTCCTCTCTTACACCACCAATTTATTTATTTATTTATTTATTTTTAGTATATTATTATTATTATTTATTGTCATTACCTACACATAATGATTATCCTTCCTCGCTTACACCACCAATTTATTCCTTTATTTATTTATTTATAGTATATTATTATTATTTATTGTCATCACCTACACATAATTATCATCTATTACATCAGGAATTATATTTATATTTATTTATTGTATATTATAATTTACCAGTATTTTATTTTGCCTTTATTTTTTGAAGTCTCGGCGTAGCTGGGAGTTAGAAGGAACAGACTTGCCAGGGAGAGGTTGAGATAAAGTTTAAGTAAAGTTTGATGACACCTACAAACCACACTGCTATAGAGATGCAAGTTGTGGAGAGGTACAGTTGCCCACACATGAATCTGGTACGCCTCGCTACTTGTGAGGTAGCTACAGTACAACAGGAAGGAACGTAAGCAAAAGTTATAGTTTGTTGACAAGCAGACAGTCATAATATTTTACTGTCTGCCTGTCAACAAACTACATCTTTTTTTCACCTTCCTTTCTTTTGTAGCCAAACACCTCACAAGTAACGACCCATACCAGCTTCATGTGTGGCCAACTGTACATATGCTTGCTTGAATGTGGATGCTGTGTGTGTGGACCTTGGTGAGGAGAGAAGAGAATGAGGAGGGTGGGAATGACAGTGACAAATACGTGAGGGAGGTGGAGTGACAACAGGGGGTCAGGATGTGGTTGTGGATGAGGAAGGAGAGACGAACATGCACCTATATATATTGAGTTAGATTATATATTATTTTAGTAAATCTGGAGCCACCGATTCCTCCAAAGTGGTGGTGGGGGGATATAGCATGGGGGAGAGGAGGTAAGGGGAGTTTGGTGCATCAGATTGTGGGGGAGGGAAGGGGGGGGGGTCTATTGCGTGACATAGTATAGTGTAGTGAGGAGAGGGAGGGTTGAGGAAGGGTGGTGGTGACGACAGTAGGGAAAGAAGGAAGGGAGGAAGGAAGGTTCTGGCAGTGATACGGAGAAGTGGGAGGGAAGGAAGAAGGAAGGGAGAAGAGACATTTTAACTCTAGAAGGAGGGATGGAGAGAAGATAGAATAATTGATGGAAGGAGGAGAGAAAAAAACAAGTATTAAGAAAGGAAAACATGGCTGACTAGTTAATGAGAAGGAAATGAGAGGAAAAGGGAAAGAGAGCGAGTGAGAAAGACGTCGTTTTTTTTTATCACTGCATCTATACTTTGGGTCCAAATGGTGGTGTCAGAAAGAGAAGTTAGGGAGCAATGAAGGAAATCTATAAGGGAAATGACTTCGAAGCTTTGGAAATGGTAGGGAAAGAAGACAAGACGTGGTGATTTCAAGAAGGGAGGAGGAAGGGAGTACAATGCGAGATTATGACAGTGATTTAATGAGGAGGGGAGGAAGCAAGAGGGAAAGTTGGGAAGTGAGTAGGGCAATGATAACATGAAGTAGCTGGAAGAGGAAGGAGGAGGGGGTGGGGGAGTAGTGAGATGTGAGCGTGAGAACGTGAGGAAGACAGAAGAGGGAATAGAGGGAGTAGCTGAGTGAGTGTGAGGTAGATTGAGGGAGGGAGTAGCTGAGTGAGTGTGAGGTAGATTAAGGGAGTGAGTAGAGGGAGTGAATGTGAGGTAGATTGAGGGAGGGAGTAGAGTGAGTACGGAGGGCAGTGATAGAGTGAATTGATATTATGAGGGAGGGAGGGAGGGAAGAAGGAAGGCAGGAGGAGAGGTAGAGTAAGAGGGAGTAGTTAAAAGAGTAATGGAAAGAAGGAGGTGGAGTGAGTAGGGAGGGCATTGATAGTGTGGAGAAGGAAGGGAGGAAGGAAGGGAGGTAGAGTAAGAGGGAGTAGTTAAAAGAGTAATGGAAAGAAGGAGGTGGAGTGAGTAGGGAGAAAGCAGTGATAGCGTGAGTTGATAGCATGAGGGAGGAGGGATGGAGGGAAGGAAGGGAAGGAAGGACGGAGTGGGGGAGACAAGATATGACACAACAACAACACCACCAACAACAACACCTTCCCTTCAACCAACCAACCAACCACCTTCAAAACTCTACTCCAAGCCACCACCCGTGTAATTACCTTCGAGGAACTAACACACCCACACCCACCCACCCACCCACTGGACCCACCCACTCACTGCACCTACTTACCGACGTTCCTCATACCGCCTCGTGAGTCTCATATCCGATTTCCTCATTCCATACCACCACCAGCCTTAGTAAAAACTCTCACTCATTTTCCTTGACTAGACTACATGAGAGGGACACTTTTTCATATTGTGTTGTACAGTCGTGGTCAATAATAATCATCCGCATATGGGTAATCTCAAACAATTTACTGTCTAATAATGTTTTCACGTTCACATAATTATGATGTTATTGTTTCAAGTAGTGTGTAGCTGCTTGTATTAAATTGAATGATGGTACTTAACCTATTTATTGGAAAGTTTATCATCTAAGGAACAGAGGGAAGCAGTCAATTTTTTTTTACGTGAGTTACTCCTAAGTGGATGATTATTTTTGACCGCGACTGTATATTGCTATGATGATGGGGGTTGAATATTTTGTTTCTACTATACTTATTATGGTGGCAACACTGACCTTCATTTCAATAACAATGTCACAGCAAACACAACGCTAGAAGGTGAGAATAATAATAATAATAATAATAACAATAATAATAAGGAAGTGTGTGAGTAAGAAAGAGAGTATATAGAAGTGGAGTGGTGAGTAAATATGACCACTATATTATTAACAATGTTCTTGAATCTTGTGTGTGTGTAAGAGAGAGAGAGAGAGAGAGAGAGAGAGAGAGAGAGAGAGAGAGAGAGAGAGAGAGAGAGAGAGAGAGAGAGAGAGAGAGAGAGAGAGAGAGAGAGAGAGAGAGAGAGAGAGAGAGAGAGAGAGAGAGAGAGAGAGAGAGAGAGAGAGAGAGAGAGAGAGAGAGAGAGAGAGAGAGAGAGAGAGAGATAGAGATAGAGATAGATAGATAGATAGAGAGAGAGAGAGAGAGAGAGAGAGAGAGAGAGAGAGAGAGAGAGAGAGAGAGAGAGTGAGTGTGTGTGTGTGTGTGTGTGTGTTGCCCGCTCTTGTGATATGTATGTGTGTGTGTGTGTGTATCATTGTCGGTGTGCTGGTGCTCTCAATTCGTCAGACAAACAGACAGAGAGAGAGAGACAGAGAGAGAAAGAGAGGTAGGAAGGGAGGGACAGAGAAACAGAGGTAGGTAGGTAGGTAGGTAGGAAGGGAGGTAGGAAGGGAGGTAGGTAGGTAGGAAGGGAGGTAGGTAGGAAGGGAGGAAGGGAGGTAGGTAGGTAGGAAGGAAGGGAGGTAGGGAGGTAGGTAGGAAGGAAGGTAGGTAGGTAGATAGGTAGGTACGTAGGAAGGGAGGGAGGGAGGGAGGGAGGGAGGTAGGTAGGTAGGTAGGAAGCAAGGTAGGGAGGGACAACAGGACCTTTCTTGGTTGTCTGGTGTCAATCACAGGATACATGGTTTGGTAGGCCGTCACTGTCACCTCCACCTCCACCACCTCCTCCACCTCCACCTCCACCTGCTCCACCACCACCACCACCTCCACCTGCTCCACCTGCACCTCCACCACCACCACCACCACCACCACCACCACCTGCACCACCACCACCTCCACTTGCTCCACCACCACCACCACCTCCACCTGCTCCACCTCCACCTCCACCTCCACCTGCTCCACCACCACCACCACCTCCACCTGCTCCACCTCCACCACCTCCACCTCCACCTGCTCCACCTGCACCACCACCAGCCTCACACACTCCACTATAATATCCACCATCCCCCTATTGAGAAAGATGACGTGTGTGTGTGTGTGTGTGTGTGTGTGTGTGTGTGTATAGCCTATAATCTAAGGGGAGTAACCTATTGATGGGAAATCTGAAGGCTATTTAGTTAGCTACTGATTCCTACAAACTATACCAGGAAACAGAACCTCCTCCATATGGAATTATACAAGGGATGTGTTTTATTGGTGAGTTTGGAGGCCTACATTGACTCCATAAATAAAGGAGGGAAGAACAAAGGCCCCATCAATCACCAGACCCTTCCTTGCCTATATATTCTGACTAAATAAAAGGCGGCAGGAAGATAATTATGTGGTTGTTAGATAGTTTGTTCCTTATGATTATCTTACACCTCTTATGATTATCCTACACCTCTTATGATTATCCTACACCTCTTATGATTAACCTACACCTCTTATAAGACCATCCTACACCTCTTATGATTATCCTACACCTCTTATAAGACCGTCCTACACCTCTTATGAATATCCTTCGCCTCATACGACCATCCTACGTCTCTTACGACCATCCTACACTTCATACGACCATCCTAAGTTTCTCACGTTAAGTCCACTTGGTTCTGTAACAGGTGGTTGTGTTGAAAGACCTTAAAGTAAATATGGTGTTCCTTTTTAGCTCGTAATAAGTACAGCCATGGCTGATAGTGCTTGACCAGGGTCCAAGGAGTGTTGGTGAGCAACTGAACAGAGTTCGAACAAGTGAATTTTCCAAACCATTATCAACGTTGAGAGAGGTTTAGAAGACTCACTTTTTCGAACTCTGTTCAGTTACTCTCCAACACTCCTTAGACCCTGGTCAAGCACTATCAGCCATGGCTGTACGATAAATCTGTTGTTGTTTTTTCACGTCGTATCCAACACCACCAATGTTTCTTGAATACGGCCCAAGGTTACAGGAAGAGAAGGGGTGGATATATGTGTATTAAAATTCGAGATTGTATCATAGGTTCTCTTTCGTCACTCAATCCCTATTTAGATCAAGGGACCCTGTGATGTAGTCAGAAAATTGGAGGTAAATGAGTCCTTCAAATATTGCCACGACACACACACACCTATATATACAGATTTAGGAAGAGAGAACGAGAAGAATGATACAGTACGACTTATGGTAGGCAATAAATGTAGAAACAGAGGGTGAGAAAAATATGCAGTAGATAGTGACGTGTATAAATAAGGTTATTGTCATCTAGTGAGGCAGAAGAGAAGCTACGGTTCCAATATCACCACGAAGCTCCACTGTCTCATCTAGTGCGACACCCAATAATCTCGGGGCCTCGTAAAAGTCACGGGCTATACTACTGACAGCCTACAGTCCCGAAGTTGAGGTATAAAAAGGAAAACAAATCTATGACAACATTGTTTACATACGCCTATACAACGAAAACTTCATCTGTATATTGATATGTATTCAACTACAAATGCATGTATGTACAGTCATGGCTGATAGTGTTTGACCAGGGTCCAAGGAGTGTTGGAGAGTGACTGAACAGAGTTCGAAAAAGTCTTCTAAACCTCTCTCAACGTTGAGAATGGTTTGGAAAATTCACTCGTTCGAACTCTGTTCAGTTACTCTCCAACACTCCTTGGACCCTGGTCAAACACTATCACCCATAGCTGTACTGTACACTCGTGATACATAATTTTTGACCAGAGTGTGAGGAGTAGAAAGCTTCGAATCGCCTGGTATTGCTCATTTCCCCACCCAGTACACCTATACAGAGTTCGAATGTAGGGTATATGTGTGTGTGTGTGTGTGTGTGTGTGTGATGCCTGCCGTTCGTCTCTGGTCAGACACACAACACACACATAACACAATTACGTATCATGAGTGAACCGCTTCCTACACCATCGAAAACCACATGGGTATTCATTCTTGCATACGATGGATTGTCTGTCTACCCATCTCCTGTGTACTGTGAACCGCCTTGCTACTGATGGAGGTGTGTGTGTGTGTATGTGTGTTGCTAATGTGCTCTTCCTGTCCCACTTACGACCGCACGCGACTCATGCCCATCCTGTGACGTCACCACACACACACACACACACACACACACACTACCTACCACCATGCATTATTAATAAAGGTGTACATCCACAAAATAGTTTAATTAATCCACATAAAAATGACTTGAAGTTCCTTTAATTAAATCACCAAACGACAACACAACACACAACACACACACACACACACACACACACACAAACAACACACACACAACACACACACACACACACACACACACACAAACAACACACACACAACACATACACCACACACACACACAACACACACACACATCCAACGACGCAGTTTGTGTGTGAGCAACGCCGAGGTGGTGTTGGTTTTCAAGCATATAGGATTAATTTGGCATCTCAAAACTGCACACTCACCAAGACACAGACACACAGACAAACAGACAGATAGAGAGTGAAGGTGAAACGTAATGTGTGTCTGCTTCACTGATGATGATAATGATGATAATAATGATGATAATGATAATGATGATGGTTTCCTCTCGCTTCCTTTCGCTATCATCGCTTACTCACAACAATCACACTTAAGGTAAACAAAAACAAACCACTCACACACCACCAGAAAAAACAACAACAACAACACACTACAGCATCCTGCATAAACACACCAACATCACTCAGGAAAACAACAACAACAATAACAACAACAACAACGACCATAAATACAACGTCAAAATTTCAAGAAAAAAAATACACTACAACAACAACAACAACAGAGAGAGAGAGAGAGAGAGAGAGAGAGAGAGAGAGAGAGAGAGAGAGAGAGAGTGAGAGAGAGTTAAACCCATTATTAGTTGGAGTGAAGGACATCATAGCATCGTGAGACAAGGAAAGCTATAATAAGATCGACAGACAGCACAGAATCATTAGTGAGAGACAGTGAGTGAGAAAATGAGACAAACTAAAGGGGGGCAAAAGGTGAGAGATTAATTAATAGTGTGAGACAAACACGGAGTGACACAAGATAGAAAAAGACAAGCGATGAGGGATGGTGGTGCATTGATGAGTTGACGTGTGTGTGTGTGTGTGTGTGTGAGAGAGAGAGAGAGAGAGAGAGAGAGAGAGAGAGAGAGAGAGAGAGAGAGAGAGAGAGAGTAAACGAAAGGTACAGTACTTTGTCTTATCTCTGTTTCTTATAATTATAGGCTATAAATTAATTTGACATTGGTGTTATATACATTATGTTTCGCTTTTAGTTTCTATATTGATGAGCTAATTGTACCTTTTTATATATATATTTATACCCTATAAATGCGCTTGTATGATTATATAAAAAAATACTGATTCTTGGAAGTAGAAATATGTGAAGTAGACGATAATATGTGAAGTAGAAATATGTGACGTAGACGATAATATGTGAAGTAGAAATAAGTGAAGTAGACGATAATATGTGAAGTAGAAATATGTGACGTAGACGATAATATGTGGTGATGATGAGAAGAGAAAAGACGGAAAGAAAGATTGAGGAACCTACAGTGAGATACAGACAGGCAGAGAGAGGAAGTGTTCAAGGTTCATTCACAGACGAACAACAACAGTATATGAACATTTTCTTCCACTATTTGCAAGTAGTTTTTAGCAAGACCATAAGTCAGTGTATAATGTCCCCGTTAATCACTTGATATTTGTCGTAATCCTGACTCAGTCGAAAGGAAAGTAATATAAATATGTACAACGGTATTCTATTTGATGAGGAATTAAATACCAGCCTGTGACCACAAACTACAGTTCACGACTGTACACGGAGAGCGAGAGAGAGGGTCAGGGAGGAGGAAGAGGGACGGGAAGTGTTGTGGAAGTGAAAGTTGTTGTTGTTGTTGTTGTTGTGAGTGTCTGTCTGTCTGGTTAGTTATTCCTGGCCATTTTTATATTCTGTAGCCACACCACACTATACTATACATCACCTCACTATAATACTATGCCACAGTACACCACACCATGCCACAGTACAGTACACTACATCATCTCACTACACCATGCCATACAACTGTTCACACACACTACACTTTCACATAAACAATCATTCTATGTGTATGTGTGTGTTGTGTATGTGTGTGTGTATGTGTGTGTGTGTGTTTGTGTATGTGTGTGTATGTATGTATGAGTGTGAGTGTGTGTGTGCCACCTTGTCTGACCTGGCCACTTCAATTACTATTTGTGTGTGTGTGTGTGTGTGTGTGTGTGTGTGTGTGTGTGTGTGTGTGTGTGTGTGTGTGTGTGCCACCTCGTCTGACCTGGCCACTTCACTTACTGTATATGCTATTCACTTGACGTCTTCACAACACGACATGTGAGGTCACACGAGACACGACACCTGCTGGATAACAAATCAAACCTTTACACACATTGGACACACTGACGCAACTCTCACTCAGCTAACCCTAATGTCTGTTTGTTTACATTGTTTGTTTACATTCTCCTCAAACACATGACTCATACTTTGGGATTTTATTATGACATCTGCATGACTAAATATAATCCTATAAACATCCCCCTCATCGTCTGATATGTAGTAAAGTTCTCCTAAAATACATGATTGATACAT
>JAWZYT010003023.1:137500-155681 GCA_034508575.1 Petrolisthes manimaculis | reverse complement strand
TTAGCTTTAAGGAGGTAGTATACTGCTGGTAATTCTGGAGCAAATGATTCCTCCAAAGTATTCAGAACAACATAACACCATTAGTTTTGCTCTCCTGATCCTTTTTCCTGGATGGCATACTTTGGAGGAATCAAGGCACTCCAATGCAACAAAAAAAAAAAAAAAAAAAAAAAAAATTACCACAACAACAACATAGCACCATTACTTTTGCCAATTTGCTACTGTTTCCTGGCATAATGTAAATGGATTAAGGCACTCCAATGTACCAAAAGTATACTCTCCCCTTTAAGGAGGTAGTAACAGTGTTGGGGTAAATAAATTTGGAGTAACAAATTCCTTCCTTCCTCTAACTATTCCACTCAACAACAGTCCACCCTTTATGTTAAATTGGAATACCCTGGATTACTCCAAAGTATGCTAGGAAACAGGACCAGAAGAGCAAAAATAATGGTGTTCTGTTGCTTGGAATAGTTTGGAAGATTCAGTTGCTCCAGATTTACCAACACAAAACTTCCCCCTTAATACCACTTCTTAACTTAACGACCCTGTGAACGCGTACAAGAATGGGGACTTTTGATTCCTCCTGACTGTGCCACGAAACAAGCTTCTTCCAAATTGCTGGTGTTTCGTGGCAATATTGAAGGACTCGTTTATCTCCAATTTTCTGACTACATCACAGGGTCCCTTAAGGTATATAGCCTAACCTCGCTAACCATTTTCTATTCAAACGTTAGAAGTAATTGGCTGCCTACTGTGTGTGTGTGTGTGTGTGTGTGTGTGTATATATAGCTGTTCCTCCAATAAGGGTACCACTGATTCCTCCAAGCTCCTCCAAGTTCTACTACAAAACAGATGCCCCAATGGTGTACAAGCGTTTCCTGCAAAGTTTGGAGGATTTAGGAGGATTCAGTAGTAATGTAAATGGCCCCATGCACTTAAACTCAAAATAAACATGTATGTATGTATGTATGTAACTGTGGTCGAATTTATGTTTCAGACTGTTGTTGGTTGGTTGGTTGGTTGGTTGGTTTTATTATATGCATTTAGTTTTAAAAGAAGTTGGTCTAAAGTAAACTACCTGCCTGGAGTTTCTTTAGCCATTGTTTGGTCTTTATATGCATGGATATTGTGTAAAGTTACCACATAAACAAGAGAGAGAGAGAGGAGAGAGAGAGAGAGAGAGAGAGAGAGAGAGAGAGAGATACCACTACCACCACCACCACCACTACTATCTATTACAAACATCACCATCACCGTCTCACTATCATCATCACTATATAGACTTTCCTGCTATCTAACACCACCATTTATCATTCACCACCTTCACTATGATCATCACTATAATAATCCTCCGCAATCTTAACTCCATTTATTTTTCACTGTACACTCGTTTTCCCACGTATTAACTATCCCCAACTCTATGATCATCACTATAATAATCCTTTGCAATATTAACTCCATCTATACACAGTTTCCATTCGTCCCCCACCCCACCCCTCACCTTTATTTTTCACTCTACACTCGTTTTCCCACGTATTAACCATCCCCAACTCTATGATCATCACTATAATAATCCTCTGCAATATTAACTCCATCTATGCAGTTTCCATTCGTCCCCACCTCACCCCACCCCTTTATTTTTCACTCTACACTCGTTTTCCCACATATTGACTATCCCCAACTCTCCTATTTTTCCCGTGACGAGAGAGATGAGGGTTGAGGTGAGGCGGTAAATAGCCAATCTTCCCTGATAGGCGCCGTGAATTTCCACCCAAAACCCCCGGTGTTTCCTGCCTACCTAGTACCTACCTTGCCTATACATGTCTGGCGGTACAGTGAATACAAATGTACCGTACAGTCACGATCTTATTATCAAAGACAGAAATCGTGTCGTCGTGAAATTTGGTGAGAACGTATATGGTAATGGGGTGAACCTGGGTAGACTATATATTTATGTTAAGGGTGTGTGGGAGTAGGGGACAGGCTGTCCCCTACTCCCACACACCTTAAGGCTCTATCACACTGGGGCATATTTCCTCCGTGTTTTTTTTTTTTTTTTTAAGTTTATCAACTTCCGATTTAGAGTTGACTATACATCACAGGGTCCCTTAAGGGGGTGTGGAATAGGGGGACAGGCTTGGGGGTGTTTTGGGGGTGCAGGAATAGGGGGACAGGCTTGGGGTGGGTAGAAAGCCTGTCCCCCTACTCCCACACCCCCTTAAGTAAATAAATTTCCTCAGCAGCCAATATTGAAATGGTACACGGTGAATATTGACCTAAACCTCATAATAATACATATACCATTCACGTGTTTGATGTGACCTATATGATATTGACTGTGAAACCCCCTATATATACCAGTTGCGTATTGTATTGAATTACTGAGAGAATCTGTTGATGCCCTGGCGTGGGTTCTGGTTATTACGTTTGGGACAGGGGAATGGAGGAACGTTTGGTACAGGGGGGAGGGAGGAACGTTTGGTACAGGGGAAGGGAGGAACGTTCTGGCAGGGGGAGGGGGGGAACGTAGAATAAAAGTTCAACCAAAATTAATTACTAACAGGTATAGGTTATTATGACAGAGAGAGAGAGAGAGAGAGAGAGAGAGAGAGAGGAGTGAGTTATCCATGCACGAGAATGTTAAATGTATGTCAGGAAAACTTTTAATATCCTTCCAGAACGTTATGAGTTTCTTAATTAACGTGGTATATAATTCTTTATTTTTTTCGTACATTGGAGTGTTATGATTCCTCCAAACTATGCCAGGAAACAGGACCAGATGAACAAAAATTAATGGTATCCTGTTGCTTGGAATAGTTTGGAGGAATCAGTTGCTCCAGATTTACCAACACAAAATGCTTCCCCCATAATTAATTAAGGACCCTGTGATGTAGTTAGTAAATTGGAGATAAACGAGTCCTTCAAATATTGCCACAAAACACGACCTATATATTGGAGCTTGTTTCGTGGCAAGGTCAGGAGGAATCAGAAGCCTCCAATTGTCTTATATGATAACAGGGTTGTGGAATGTCAGCGTGAGGTTAGAAATAATTATTCTCTGGAACACTGAAGTATTTTTACATAAACTTATTGTGATGATTTGAATGTGTTTTCTGGAGACTAATGGACACAGGTGTAAACTCATAATTATACACAGAATGGCATATAATTACATGTCACAATCAGGACATTTGTGGGTAAATTAATTATGGACCTTGCAACACACACACACACACACACAGAAACATGCACATATTCTTAAACACACAGGCAAGTAATCACTCAAAGACGAACACACTCCTGATTACGTTTTTTCAATACTCAGTAATTGTGATGGAAATGTATTATTATTATTATTATTATTATTATTATTATTATTATTATTATTATTATTATTGCTGCCAGAACATTTACTATACAAGTTAGTCCATCCTGTCTCCACACTAAAGGTTGCCAGTTTCTCTTAAGTTCTCTAATTAATAATATTTTTGTCTAGAACCAATGAGGGTATTTTTCTGAGTTGCTGTGTGTTGTACTGTGCTGTTTGTATATTATATTTTTGTTCTTCTGGAGCAACTGAATCCTCCATACTATTCCAAGCAACAGAACACTATACCCTTTGTATTGTCTTGATCACAATAATCAGATACTACATTTTATTATAAGGGGTTATGTAGATCATTATATATACCTTACATGTTTAACGGTATCTCGGAGAAGTAAGAGAAGAATATATAGTTTGAGTGAAAATGAAAAAAAAAAAAATTAGGCTACTGAACATTAGGCTACGTACGGTACGTTACTGAAAAACTATTGTACACCACAGAGTGAGTATGTAAACTGACCAAACACACCAACCCATAATGACAAACTACTATCTTTTATTCTGTGAAAATACTGTGTGTGTGTGTCAGTACATGAAATGGTGTAGATGTTAAATACTTACTTTGTGTTATTTAATGCGACTGTCCACCGTGGCATGTTCTGTGAAAATACTGTGTGTGTGTGTGTGTGTGTCAGTACTGTACATGAAATGGTGTAAAGCCTAGATGTTAAATACTTACTTTGTGTTATTTGATGATATTTTGTCCCCCTTGGCTGGTCCCCTTCCTCTTCCTCCTCCTCCCTGTACCCCTCCCCTGACCACAGCTCCACACCAGATGCCCCACCCACTCTATACAGTGGGTCTAAAGTGGGCCTTCACGTCATCACTATCCCTGGCTGTATAGGACACGTTACAAGCGACAGTTGGGGTCTTACGTGTCAGTACACAGTGGTCAGGGTCAGGGTAATAATGGTGCTACTGTATTGTAGTCAACAGCACTCACTAACTCAAGTATAACCTGTAAAAAAATAAACAATATAAACATTATTAACATAACCATATATATACAATACTATTAATGTATTATGAACACTCAATAACTCGAGTAAACTGTAAACAATATAAACATTAACATAATCATGTATATATACAATATTATTAATGTATTCATCAACACTCACTCATGTAAACTGTAAACAATACAAACATTATTAACATAACCATAAATGAACACAGTATGATATGAAAAATGACGCCAAATTCAAAGGAAAACGTAATATATTATCTCTGTTTATCCTAATTTGCTAACGATAATTAGTAGCTTTCATCCATTTTCGCTAAATTGCCTGGATATCCGCTACAAGAGTGACAAAAAGTTTATTAAGTAACCCCTACTAGGCTACACACACACACACACACACAACACACACATACACCAATATCGTATCTACTTTCCTTTATTATTGTTCTAAGCGCAATTTCCAACTAAGGCTAATTATGAAGTTTCCCTGAATTTGCGTATAAATTCGAACCATTCTGGACATACAATAGAAGTGAGTTTAATGGTGTGTGGGAATAGGGGGACAGGCTTGGGGGGGGGGTTAGGGGGGTGCGGGAATAAGGGGACAGGCTTGGGGGGGTTAGGGGGTGCGGGAATAGGGGGACAGGTTTTGGTGGGGGGGTTAGAGGGTGCGGGAGTAGGGGGACAGGCTTTTTACCCACTACAAACCTAGCTGTCCCCCTATTCCCGCACCCCCCAAGCCTGTCCCCCTACTCCCACACCCCCTTAATCAAATTTCACCAGGTTACAAATAAACTAAAATTGCTTGAGTAAATAAAGTTGTATTGTGATGTAAACAACTAATTAACCTTTCTATCTTAATTAAACAACTTGTAAACAATATTAACCTTTCTACCTTAATTAAACAACTTGTAAACAACTGTTGTAAATAAAATTATAGAAAAGTAATGTCGTAAACAACTTTTCTACCTTAAATAAACAACTTGTAGACAATATTAACTTTTCTACTTCATCTATATATTATACCCCGTCTCTTGGATTATATAGAAAAGTTTTAATATCCTATTCAACTTAAATAATAAGGAATAACTTGTGGATAAATAATAAGTGTTGGATGTTTACTCACCTTGGCTATATTTCCCGCTTTGTACAGTGTTACCAACTCTAAATTCCCCAAAGGTGCTAATCTGGTAATAAATAAATAAATAAACAACCGCTAGATTATACATAAAGTGTTTAATATTTTGCTCTATATTGCATTTTTTTAATCGCGCTCGTTTTTCATGTCAATTTGAACATTATTTTCTGCTTAATAATGTACAAAATACGCTACGGTTGATTTAACGGAATATCTGCTGAGTTGGCATCACTTCCAACCCACCGTTGTGACGTCACAACACAACAACACATCCACGCAATTAAAAAATATCTTTGTAAATTTATCTAAAAAAAGTTATTATTAATTAAAATCAACCAATATTCTCATAAAATACAACCCAACCCATCCATAAATCTTAGTAAATCGACTCTATATTCGCATTACATATTCCTATAAATATTAATAAGTTATTATAAGGTAATATACTATATACCGTATAATTATTATAATACTGTATATATATTCTCTCTCTCTCTCTCTCTCTCTCTCTCTCTCTCTCTCTCTCTCTCTCTCTCTCTCTCTCTTCTCTCTCTCTCTCTCTCTCTCTCTCTCTCTCTCTCTCTCTCCTAAACCTTAAGGAGGAATTCGTAGCAGCGCCCATTTGCCAAAAAAGAACTCTCTCTCTCTCTCTCTCTCTCTCTCTCTCTCTCTCTCTCTCTCTCTCGTACACAACACTAAGCCTGCTACCAATTAACGTGCCGAGCTGCCTTACGGGGAAATCCAATGTGAGGAAGAAGAGTTTTTCGTCTTTCGTCTCCGTTGGTATGAGGGAATTAACTAACACAACCAACCAACCAAACGTATTTTTTTATATATGAGGGAAATAACTAATACAAACCAACCAACCATGCCTTTTTTTATATACAGTACAGTATATATATATTTTTTTAATGTTCCGACACTGGACATACATAGGCTTCATCGCATCCACAATCTAAAGGTTAATATACATAATTAATTAAAGGTATATGTATGTGGTAAATGTAGAGCAAATGATTCCTCCAAACTATTCCAAGCAACGGTTATAATTATTAATACATACAATTATATTTATGCATTGGTCTTGTTTCCTGACATATTTTGGTGGAATCAAGGCGCTCCAATAACGGTACCACCAAAAATGTAGGATATTAACCCGTTAATTAATTATACGTGGAAAATCGCTCTTCGTTGCCCCAAGTTCGTATTATTTCGTTATGCGAATTAATTAGTGACACTGAAGATCTTTTCCTCTAAATAATACTGAACCAATTCCTAGACAGACAACCTACAAATTACAAGTACCGGTAGCCTAATAATAATAATGGGAGTTGACGGAACATAACCAGGCACGAAATATTAGAGCCAAAATAGTAGGATTGCCAAACCAAACGTAGGGCCTAATATTAGTCAACCATTCATGTATTTCAGGACTAGCGGCTGTTATAGTTTAATCACTTCCTAGACAGACAACCTACAAGTACAAGGACATAACCAGGCAAGAAATATTAGAGCAAATATGTTAGGATTGCCAAACGTAGGGCCTAATATAAGTCAATCAGGACTAGATTCTGTATGTTATATTCTCATCACTTTATTCTCAGACAACATACAAGTAACCTAATAATTATGGGAGGGAGTTAATGGGGTATTTATTTCACTTTTGTTTCATTGGAGTGCCTGATGAACAAATATAATGGTGTTCTGTTGCTTGGAATAGTTTGGAGGAATAATTTACTCCATATTTACAAACACTGTACTTCCTCCTTATAAAGTCAAAAGTCAATCATTCATTATAATGATGTCAGTCTGGCAAAGTGTCATTATAATATAGTCATTAGATATTTATTATTATCTTTTTATCACTTAATATTCTCTATGGTAAAATAATCCTGATAATAATTTACATAGTTATTTCCTTGATGGCTGGGATATAACCCAACCTATAATAGGCTAATTATTTTTTTTGTAATGAGGACGCATGAAGTATAAACCTTAATTGATAGTAAAACAGCTTATTTATATGGAAATTGATATCAACATGGACCAAATTATAGGACCTCAAATTTGTGTATATTTTATTACTTTTGTGTGTTTTGTATGTGTGTGTGTTTGTGTGGTGTGTTTGTGTGTGTATGTGTGTGTATGTGTGTTGAATTGGAAGGCTACTTATTCCCTCCAAATTAACGACTTGTCAATACTAATTAAGGAATATATTAATTGTAATATATAGGAATAATATCTTCTTTCTCAAGCTGAATTGTTTGTGTGTTTCCTTGTTTGTTTTCCACGTTCCATACGGTGCAACGCTATTTTCTTTTCTTTTTTTTTCGTTTTTTTTTTTTCTACATTGAGATAATCGTTTTCCTTCCCAGTTTTAATTTATTTGTTTGTCTATTTACTTCTCTATTATTTGTTCGTTTATTGGTTTGTTTGTTTCCACCAGTCAAGGATAATAATATTTCCTTTTCCGGATGGTTTGTATGTATGTGTATGTTTGTGTGTTTGTTTTACCTCTTCCATACGGTGCTAGGCTGCAGGGCTGGGGCAACATTAGGCTTGGTGGTATTTGCATCAGAACCAAGTGTTGTTGAAATAATCCCAACCAATAATCCACTAGGCTACTACTTGGAGAGAGAGAGAGAGTGTGTGCGTGTGTTGTCTTCCTGGCTGTGTGTGCGTGTGTTGTCTTCCTGGCTGTGTGTGCGTGTGTTGTCTTCCTGGCTGTGTGTGTGCTTACGTCTGTCTGTCTTGCTATGTGTCTGTCTGCTTGCGTCTTTCTCTTGCTGTGTGTGTGTGTGCTTGCGTCCGTCTGTCTTGCTATTCGTCTGTCTGTCTGTCTTGCTGTGTGTGTGTGTGAGGTCAGATACAGGCCTTGGTACCCCTTCTCTCCAGGCAGCAGCAGGCACCTATGCACCCTTGGCTATTTTATGATCTCACTCAAAGTCGTTCGGATAAATTTAGAGTCAATTAGTGGCAGCTGGGAGTTGTTAGGGACAGTGAGGGGTTGTTAGGGGCAGTGTGGTGTTGTTAGGGGCAGTGAGGGAGTTGTTAGGGACAGTGTGGTGTTGTTAGGGAGTCATAGGGACTGTGTGTAAGGGGGTTCGTGGAGTAGTGGGAGTGAGTGACTGTGTGTGTAAGTGTGACTTCGTGTGTATTTGTGTGTGTGTATGTGTAAGGGGAGGGGTTCGTGGAGTACTGTGTGTGTGTGTGGGAGATTTGTGTGATCAGAGAGAGAGAGAGAGAGTGTGTGAGAGAGAGCCCAGCAACACACACCATGGCATTTCTCAGAAAGAAAAAGATGCCAGAATGTAAAATAATAATAAGAGGCCAGTGGTTGGTTTGAGATGCCTTGCTTGCCTTCTGCACCTGTACCTCTCAACATCAAAGAAGAGAGAAAAGGGGGGGATGGGGAGGGAAGGGAAGAGAAGGTAGGGATGGAGAGGGAAGGGAAGGGAAGAGAAGGGGGCTGGGGAGGGATGAGAAGGGGGAGGGGAGGGAAGGGACGAGAGGAGGGATGGATAGGGAAGTGATGAGAGGGGAGAGGAGGGAATTGAAGGGACGAGAGAGGGAATTGAAGGGACGAGAGGGGGATGGTGAGGAGAGGGAAGGGACGAGAGGGGGATAGGGGTGAGATTGAAGAAGAGAGGGATGAGAAAGGAGAAAGAAATTAACTCTTATGTATTTAAGCCACGTGTTAAAAGAAGCAATTAAATTTTACTTATGAAATCCACGTGTAATAACAAATTAACTCTTTATTAAATCCACGTATTTAAAAACAGCAATTAACTCTTATTAAATTCAAGTGTCAAAGCATAAAATACCTCGTTTCAACAATTGATTAAAACTGCATAAATATAAATACATTAAAAAAAAAAAATATATATATTGGTTCCAGTACGTTTTTGTTTATATGTGAATTAATTTATTTATTTAGTTAGTTAGTTATTTTTATTTTATGTTTATCATATTATTTTTATTTTTATTTACTTATTTATATATAGTTATTTTATTTTATTTATTTTATTTTTTATATTTTCCATATCAATAAATGTAACTAAAATACCCCAGTGATAATAATAATAATAATAATAATAATAATAATAATAATATGAATATGAATATAGTATATGTTGTATATATGACATTGAATATTGCCTCGTGACCAATATTATTATTCATTAAAATACAAAAATAAATAATCCCTATACTGTGAAATGATGAGTGGATTACAGTGTGTGTGTGTGTGTGTGTGTGTGTGTGTGTGTGTGTGAGTTAGTGGATTATCTGGATACAAAACACACACACACACACACAGATAGATACACACAGACACACTGACAGATAGATACACACAGACACACTGACAGATAGATACACACAGACACACAGACAGATAGATACACATACACACAGATAGATACATACATACATACAGAGAGAGAGAGAGAGAGAGAGAGAGAGAGAGAGAGACTAACATACACACATACAAAAACAGTGACAGAACAAGAGAAATAGAAAGAGACGGAAAGTTTGTTGGGAAAAAAAAATAAACCCGACTGACAGGGTACATCGAAAAAACATTAGGACACACACACACACATACACATACATACATACATACATACATACATACACACACACACACGTGGTCTCTCACTCACACACACACACACACACACACACACACACACACACATGGTCTCTCTCTCACACACACACACACACGGTCTCTCACTCACACACGGCTCTCTCTCTCTCTCTCTCTCTCTCTCTCTCTCCTCTCTCTCTCTCTCTCTCTCTCTCACACACACAGAATAATGAATAATGGGGATGATAAAACAAAATAAAGAGGGGAAGTGAAAGATGGATGAAAGGAGGGAAACAATGGTGAAACGAAAGATGGGAAGGAAGGAAGGAAGGAAGAGAGAAAGGAAGGAAGGAAGGAAGAGAGAAAGGAAGGAAGGGAGGAAGGAACAGCATAAGAAGAGAAATGGAATAATAATGGAAGGAAAGGGAATGGGAGAAAAGGTGAATGAACGAGTGAATAGGAAAGGAAGGAAGGAAGAAATAGAATCGTAAAATAAATACAAAACGAAAGAGGGAATAAGAAGTTAATTAAATAAAGAAGGGAAAACAGAAATAGGATAATAATGGAAGGAGGGAAATGGGAGAAATAGTGATAGAAAGAGTGAATAGGAAAGGAAGGAAGAAGAGTCGAATAGATTAATATATGAAAGAGGAAATATGATGTAAATTAAATAGAGAAATGGAAGGAGGGAAATGGGAGAAATGATAAAGTGAGGTAGGGAAGCGTAAGAAAGAAAGGAAGGAAAGGAGGAAAAGGAAGAAAGGAAATGAGGAAGAGGAAGGAAGGAAAGGAGGAAAAGGAAGGAAGGAAAGGAGGAAAAGGAAAAATATATGAAACGAATGAGGGAATAAGAGGATAAACAAAGATTGAAGGGGAGAATGAAATGTTTAGAAGAAAGTGGATGTAAAAAGCAAGGCAAGATAAACAGAGGGAGAAAGAGAAGGAGGAGGAGAAGAAAGAAAGGGTATAGAAAAAATATGAATAATAAGGTAATGAAGAGGGAGAGAGTAATTGGAAGAGGAGAAGAGGAAAAATAGGTAGAGGAGAGAAAGGAGGAGGAGGAATAGGGAGAGAAGAAGAGGTGAGATTAATTAGGAAGAGAGGAGGAGGAGAAAGGGAAGAACAAAGAATATATGATTAAGAACAGAATACCTAAAAAGTATGAAGAATGGGAGGAAATAGAGTAACATTAAAAGAGGGGAATGAGAGAGAGAGAGAGGTAGAGAGAGAGAGAGAGAGAGAGAGGTAGAAATAATATGGATGGGAATAGTGAAGAAGAGAGGAGAGAGAGAGAGAGAGAGAGAGAGAGAGAGAGAGAGAGAGAAGGTAGAAATAATATGGATGGGAATAGACGAGAGAGAGAGAGAGAGGGAGAGGAGGACAAGTGGGTAATGAGGATGTGAGTCAGGATGGAGGAGGAGGAGAGGTCAAGGAGGAGGAGGAGGAGGAGGAGGGAGAAAATGGAGGAAAGAAGAGAGGAAGGAAGGAAGGAAGATAGAGAAGAAAGAAGGGAAGCGAGTGATAGAAAAAGAAGGAATGAAGGAAAGAAAGAAGAGAGAGAGAGAGAGAGAGAGAGAAAGAGAAAGAGAAAGAGAGAGAGAGAGAGAGAGAGAAAGAGAGAGGAAAGAATGAAAGAAGGTAGACATGAAAGAGTGGATAATGAGATAGAGAGAGAGAGAGAGAGAGACAGAGAGAGAGAGAGAGAGAGAGAGAGTGAAGTGGTAAAAATGTCTGCAAAAAGAATGAAAATGAAGTGAGTAGGAGAGAGAGAATAAAAATGATAGAGAGAGAGAAGAGGAGGAGAAGGAGGGGCAGGGGAGGGAGAGAAGGATAATGTGGAGAAAGAGGGAAGGAGGAGGAGGAGAAAGAGAGGAGGAGGAGAGAAAGAAGGGAGGGAGGAGGAAGAGAGAGAGCAGGTTAAACTTATTACCAGAAAAGAAGGAAGGAAGGAAGAAATAATGAACAAAGTGGAGATAAAATAAATAAATTAATAAATGAATGGAGAGAAAATTTATAAAGGAAGGAAGCAAGGAAGTAATAGTGAAAAAAAGGTGATAGAATATTAATGAATGAATGAATGGAAAGAAAATGAATGAATGAAAGAAAGAAGTAATAGTGAATAAAAGGAGATAGAAAATAAATAAAAGAATGAATGGAAAGAAAATGAATGAAGGAAGGAGGGAAGAGAAGTAATTGTGAAAAAGTGGAGATAGAAAATTAATGAATGAATGGATGAATGGAAAGAAAAATGAAGGAAGGAATGAAGGAAGGAAATTAAGGAAGGAAAGGAAAGAGAATGATTGGCTTTCACTGAGAATAATGATAATAATAATAATAAAAATAATAATTAAAATACTAATAATAGAAAATAATAATTAAAATACTAACAATAGAAAATAATAATAATAAAAATACTAATAATAATATAAATACTACTACTAATAAAAATACTAATAATAATAAAAATACTAATAATAGATGATAATAATAATAATAAAAAATAATAATAATAAAAAAAATGACAATAATAGAAATAAAAATAAAACAATAATCTGTTCCAAATTTGTGACACTTTCTCTTTTCTTCTCCTAAAAATATTAAGTTTATCTGGACATACAGTGTTGTTGTAAACTTTTCCATTGTTCCAACACTTTCCTACACATTTTGTTTTTTTTAGAAGCCTGTTCCATTCGTCTACAACTTTTTCTGTGTGTGTTTGTGTTCTTTATTTCCTTGTTTTTTGTTTTGTTTTTGAAGGCCCACGGAGGAGAGAGAGAGAGAGAGAGAGAGAAGTAGGCTATGAGAGATTAAAAGAGGGAGCTGGTAAAGAGAAAGCGAGAGAGAGAGAGAGAGAGAGAGAGAGAGAGAGAGAGAGAGAGAAAGCGAGCGAGCAAGAGAGAGAGAGGAGAGAAAAGGACGAACGGTGAGAGAGAGAGAGAGAGAGAGAGAGAGAAATAAAACCCTCCACGTTATCGTCTGAGTATGTTTTGAAGGAATGGAAGGTGAGAGGAGTGAAGTGAAGTGGGTGAAGTTACGAGTTGATATAAAACGGTGCCGTGGTGAAAAATGTTGAACTGTTGGAGAAATGCGTTATGTCATGAGAGAGAGAGAGAGAGAGAGAGAGAGAGAGAGAGAGAGAGATAAGAGGATGGGAGGGAGGGAGGGAGGGAGAAAGCTAGTGAGGATGAAAGATAGATTACCAGGATGAGAGAGAGAGAGAGAGAAATCGAGTCACACAAAAAGAGAGAGAGAGAGAGAGAGAGAGAGAGAGAGAGAGAGAGAAATCGAGTCACACAAAGAGAGAGAGAGAGTAAACGAGTCACAGATGCAGGCAGCCAGGGAGAAGGTAAACGAGTTAACATGAAAGAAAAATAGATAGAGATAGATAGAGAATAACGGAATAACACACCACCACCACCATCATCATCACCATCACCTCCACCATCATCACCACCACCACTACCACCATCATCATCATCACACTACCACCATAAGTCAAATAAATGTACAGTTGGACACATGAATGGGTGGTACAGCCCAACAAGTGAAAGATGGTCAATTTCTCCCAACATCAAGTTCCTTAGTGCCAAATAGGAGACATCAGGGGCAGAAGTCAGTATTGAGGATGGTGTGTGTGTGTGTTCCTTAGTGCCAAATAGGAGACATCAGGGGCAGAAGTCAGTATTGAGGATGGTGTGTGTGTGTGTTCCTTAGTGCCAAATAGGAGACATCAGGGGCAGAAGTCAGTATTGAGGATGGTGTGTGTGTGTGTTCCTTAGTGCCAAATAGGAGACATCAGGGGCAGAAGTCAGTATTGAGGATGGTGTGTGTGTGTGTGTGTGTGTGTGTGTGTGTGTGTGTCTCTTAGTGCCAAATAGGAGACATCAGGGGCAGAAGTCAGTATTGAGGATGGTAATACAAAAAAAGCAAGTACCTGATAATAGACACACAATGGTTACTCAAATGGGACAAGTATCTTTCACCACCTGGGCTGTACCACCCTTTCATGTTTCCCCAACTGTACTACAACCTCCCATAACCCCAAGATAAGACCCAACAACACTTACTATTATTTCTTTTCGTAGGCCAGATGTGTGGGCCAAATTGTCTATACTCTATTATTATTATATTTGGCTTTTGGTATATGTTGTGTATTTGGTGGCTAAGTAAATGTGTGTATGTGTTGTGGTTGTGTGTATGTGTGCTATGTGTACGTGTATGTTTTGTTGTTTGTGTGTGTTTCTTTGTTTTTGTGTGTTGTGGTTGTGTGTATGTGTGTTTTGTTTGTGTGTGTTGTGGTTGTTTATGTGTGTTACTTTGTTTTTATGTGTTGTGGTTGTGTGTGTGTGTGTAGTTGTGTGTGTGTGTTGTGGTTGTTTGTGTGTGTTGTGGTTGTGTGTTGTGTGTGTGTGTGTGTGTGATGGGGTGAGACAGCCTACATGACATAATTATAAATGGTAGTGGTAGCCAATAATATGTTGCTAAATGTATGAAACTACAGTAATAATAGCAATAAGTTACAATGAGTGATAAAGTGTGGAAGGAATTACAGTGAGTGAAGTAATGGAATATAGTTAATAGGTTTGTGTGGGAGTTTGCAGTGAGTGAAGAGATAGATGGAGTTAATAGGTTTGTGTGGGAAGAGATAGATGGAGTTAATAGGTTTGTGTTGGAGTTTGCAGTGTGTGAAAAGATAGAGTAGAAAGCCTGTAATCTATTCCCGCACCCCCCGACACCCCCCCCCCAAGCCTGTCCCTTACTTCCGCACCCCCCCAAAGCCTGTCCCCCTACTCCTGCACCCCCTTAAGGTTAAAACCCGATAATGGAAATCAGTTCTGTTGACAGAGTGAAGGAAAGTAAATGTAGTTATGACAAGAAGAGAATATAATAGTAAAATATATATGAACTATATACCCCCTCCCCCAACACACAGACCTATCTATCTATCTATATCTATATACCTATTTACTACCTATCTATTTACCTACCTACCTAACTATTTACCTACCTACCTACCTACCTATTTACCTACCTACCTACCTATTTACCTACCTACCTACCTACCTATTTACCTACCTACCTACCTACCTATTTACCTACCTACCTACCTACCTATTTACCTACCTACCTAACTTTACCTACCTACCTACCTAACTATTTACCTACCTACCTACCTACCTAACTATTTACCTACCTACCTACCTACCTAACTATTTACCTACCTATCTATTTACCTACCTATCTATTTACCTACCTATCTATTTACCTACCTATCTATTTACCTACCTATCTATTTACCTACCTATCTATTTACCTACCTATCTATTTACCTACCTATCTATTTACCTACCTATCTATTTACCTACCTACCTATCTATTTACCTACCTACCTATCTATTTACCTACCTACCTATCTATTTACCTACCTACCTATCTATTTACCTACCTACCTATCTATTTACCTACCTACCTATCTATTTACCTACCTACCTATCTATTTACCTACCTACCTATCTATTTACCTACCTACCTATCTATTTACCTACCTACCTATCTATTTACCTACCTACCTATCTATTTACCTACCTACCTATCTATTTACCTACCTACCTATCTATTTACCTACCTACCTATCTATTTACCTACCTACCTATCTATTTACCTACCTACCTATCTATTTACCTACCTACCTATCTATTTACCTACCTACCTATCTATTTACCTACCTACCTACCTACCTACCTACCTACCCCCCCCCCCCCCCACACACACACACACACATACCAACACACGCACCAGTGAACGTAGAACGGGCCACACATTCTCGTAAACACACATGAACTCACTTAAACTGAAGCCCAGGCACTTTGTCAGGGAAACACACACACACACACACACACACACACACACACACACACACACACACACGTATACGCTCACCGGCACATTTGTACGTACAAGCACAAATGGAGAGTAATGAACACACACACACACACATTCAGATGCACTTTCACACACCCACACACACACACATACGAGAAGGAGAAGTAGGGAGGCCAAAGGAAATAAATAAAGATAGACTCAACTCACATTGGTATACATTAGTGAAGGTTGTTATTAATCACGTGTTGTTGATGGTAGAAACAAAATACTCCATGGTGTTGTGTTGTGTTGTGTTGTTGAAGGCAGGAACAAAATACTCCATTGTGTTGTGTTGTTGAAGGCAGAAACAAAATACTCCATGGTGTTGTGTTGTGTTGGTGTTGTGTTGTGTTACGTGTTGTTGATGGCAAAAACAAAATACTCTATTGTGTTGTGTTGTGTTGTGTTGTTGAAGACAGGAACAAAATACTCCATGGTGTTGTGTTGTTGTGTGTTCAGGGGCAGGGAGGCAGTGTACGGAAAAGGGGTTAATTAAGGGGGTGCGGGAGTTGGGGGACAAGCTTTGGGGGAGGGAAGGTTTAGGGGCACAGGCTGGTTTTTTTTTGGGGTGTGTGGGAGTAGAACAGTCTTGGGGGAGAGGGTTTGGGGTGTGTGGGAGTAGGACAGGCTTGGGAGGGGGTTTGGGGGGTGCGGGTATAGGGGGACAGGCTTGGGGGAGGGGGGTTTGGGAGTGGGGGGTTTCGTGGCTGTATTTGGAGAAGTCATTTACTTTCAAATGTTTTTTTTACTACATAACAGAATCCCATATTAAATCATGTTAAAATCGAGAGGATTTTATAAATTTTAATGCTCTTCACTAGAGAAAAATAATATCTTTAGTGACCTTGTGACCTTGACCTTCAAAAAGTGTGACATTAACTGTAATCTTATATAACCCAATTATGTGTTCATGTTAATTGGATCATATTGGAGAAAAAAAAATCTGAGGTCATTACTCATTACTCACACACACACACACACACACACACACACACACACACACACACACACACACACACACACACACACACACACACAAGTAATGGGATTGGAGGTAATATCTGGCCAAGTGCTTTCATACGCCACAACTTTAATTACAGACTTCAAAAATGGATAGATAGGAGGATTTGGTATGGTGTGTTGTGGTAGAGAAATGTATGATGTTGTGTTGTGGTGATGGTGGTGTGTAGTAGTGGTGGTGAATTGTATGGTGGTGGTGGTGGTGGTGATGGTGTGTTGTGATTATTTCATACGTGGGATACATTTAGCAATACAGTGACACCTATTTACCTACTTATTACCTACCTACCTACACACACACACACACACACACACACACACACACACACACGCACACACACACACAAACCTCATCAACTCGGTATGAATAATAAGGTGTTGGGACAATAAACAAAAGGTAAGATTTATTTTCCCAGGTTCAACTAACACAGCAAACTGAGTATTACGCCAACCAGACATACAACCACACAGTCACAACCATCCATGCAGAAGACAGACAGACAGACAGCCAGACAGACAGACAGACAGACAGACATAAAACCAGACAGTGACACCCATGCATGCAGAGGACAGACAGACAGACAGACAGGAATGAATGAAAGAATAAATGGCCTGACGACAGTGGTGTGTACAAGATTAAAGTGTTTCTCTTCCCAGGCTAGTGTGGTCAGTAATCGAATGAGGCAGGGCGGCTGTGTGTGTGTGTGTGTGTGTAGGCTTGGATGCTGGAGTGTGCTTGGGTGGGGGTGGATAGGTGTGTGTGTATATGTGTGTGTGTGTATGTGTGTGGGCATGGATGAGGGAAGGAAGAGAAAGAAAGGGCACACATTTCTTTCTTCCGTTTACGTATAAATATCATTGACTTGAAAGAGTAAATACAAAATGTTAGATATTGGTAAAATGTTTCAGAATCCTTCATTTCATTCCCCTGAGGCAGGAATTTTTCATCGCAACTGAACTGTGTGTGCTTGTCTGCGTGTGTGTCTGTGTGTGTGTGCTTGTCTGTCTGTGTGTGCTTGTCTGTCTGTGTGTGTGTGCTTGTCTGTTCGTACGTGTGTGCGCTTATCTGTGCGTGCGTGTCTGTGTGCGTGTGCTTGTCTGTGCGTACGTGTGTGTGCTTGTCTGTATGTGTGTGTGTACATGAGCTATCTTACCTACACCTAC